>OMLM01004031.1:75176-101719 GCA_900302695.1 Helostoma temminkii | reverse complement strand
GGGGGGGGCTCTTCACAAAGAAACTTTTTCAAGTAGAGGAAACAGGAGCCTAAAGAAGAGTTGCAGTTGTGGTTCTTCTTAATTTAAAGCCTTGCTGCTCCTGAATGGGTCCAGTTGGCCTATAAAACCGCTCTCCTCAAAAAGCTAATTCTTTAGGCTCCACAGAGGTTTTGTCAGTAAACATTTAACTAAAACACACTTGGCCTGTACTATATGCTTGATCTGTCTGAGGGCTTGTGAGCCCCCTGCAGTATAAACTGGGTCTCACCTCAAAATATTCACTCAACTCATTTACTGTGTAAGCCATGTGCAGAGCATCTATTCACTCCAACAACAGGCTGCTAATTATTTGGGTAAATGAAATGGTTAGGATTAATTTATGAAGCCCAAGCCTAATTTCAATCCCTGTGGCGCCTGCATAAAAGCAGGAGCACCAGCCAACACCTGCACCACTGTCAGATACATCTAATCGCATGACACATTATGCATTTACACTTCGTGTACACAGCAGCAGCCAGGCTACTGATAAACAACAGTTCTTCTGTTGCATGATGATGAGGGGTATCAGTGGTAAACAGTGGTTATTGTGCTGTTGGTGTGAAGGTTACATCCTGATGTAGGCTTGTACAGTTCAGTTGTAAGAAAAGAAGTCAGATTAGAACCACATTCTGGGCCTAAATGGACAAATCATTAAGCCAAACTCCATTCAACTGTCAACTGAAGGCTAATTAACTGCATGACTAATACACACACGTTACAAAACAATGCTTTTGAGTTTTACAGATCAATAAGTAATAGTCTAATTGTAAATTCGGCTATATTAAATACCACGCAGCACTTCATTAAATAAAGTTTCAACCTTTATTACATTGAGGTTGCTCACTACCAGCCACCGTGGTGTCTCAAGACGGTGTGTGGAAAAGGAAAAACCAAAATGTTATTTATCTGTGCATTTGCCAAATAAATTATTAATTCATTAAATAAATTGTGTGCCGAATTTATCAGAATATTTTCTAAACTCAAACGACACAAAAAGTATTTACTAATATGCGTTCATAACAGTAAACACGGCTTTCTTCGAGCGCTTTATTGTTTTACAGTGGAGTTTGGGCAAAAACTCGCCGGTGCGGAAACAAGAGCACTACCTGTTAGGGGACAGCAGATCCAGATGTTACGACAATCAGCCCATTTACTACACGTCCTGTTAAGCTACTGTACAGCTACTAGCTAAAACGTTTACCTGTGGGATTTGGCAGTTTAAAAACTAGCCATTGTGTGCGTATATCGCCTCAGAAGTACACAAAAGTTGCAAGTGATAACTTAAGAGCCACTTACAAGCACACGCTGCGGCTTTGACACCGCAAACCACGGCCACGTTCTGTGAGGTTGAACTCCGTTTAAAATCTGACAATTTATACTTGATCTATGTCTGTCGACAAATACACACACTCCAACAGACATACCTCGAATCTCTGATACATACTCACTCATTCGGCTTACTCAAACTACACTAACACGGGTTTATTTCATACAGTATCTAACAATTTGCTCCATCTGTTTGCTTTCATGTCACGTTAGCTGGCAACTACATGAGACGCGTGTTTAGCCGTCAAACCAGTAAATTGAATGAATTGTCAGCGGAGTCTGGCTTACGGAGTCTCCATAAAACGTTAACTTACTGTGTGAACAGTGAACAAAGTTTAAGCAACAGGTCAAAACTTACAAGAGTTTGTTCATACTGCAGCGCCCGCTGGTCGGAGCCGTCCCCTGCCATGGCTCTGTCTGTCTGTCCTCACCCGGCGACTGATGAAAGGTTTTCGGCTTAAAAGTGAGAGGAAATCGACAGCGATATCTCTCTGTGTGCGCACTGATTAAAGCATTAGATTAGGCTCAGCTTCCCTGCGGGAGTTCACAACAGAAACTCCAACTAGAGAAAACGTCCCGGTTACAGTAAGTTCCTTCATTTTATAGCCTGAAGTCCTCAGCGAGATACACACGGTGAGGCGGGACTATGTGGTTTGATGTGACCCTCCCATCTGGTCTGGAGCCGTGTCAGTCAAGTCAGAGGAATTAGAGCCACTTTCATCATCGTTGAAGTTATTTAAAGCGATTCATAAAGTATTTTAGTGTATTTTTTTTATTGTTTTTGCACACTAAAGGGGAAAAAGTTACTAATAGTTTTTAAAAAATTAAACAGAAACTTTATAAAACAGTCAAAAAAGGTCATGTTAAAATATCACAGGGAAGTATATATGTATTCAAACATTAAACACACACAGAAACGTGTATTTATGATATTTTCACATACTGTTTTAGGCTATATATGTTTCCCAGAGGGAAACCATATGTAAGTCTTTGGGGCTGTGTTGTGTGGAGTTTACCAAAGTTTTGCTTACATTCACTGATGATGCATTTACTATTTACATTGAGTGATGTTAAATCTATTACACCACATTGTGTATATGCTTGAAGCTAAATAAACAAGTTGGATGTACAGCATGTGTAGAGCTGGTTTCTTTTTAAGGCATTTAAAATCTGCTTTGTTTACATCCATATATTGTTTTATTTCCTTCTCTCTATTCTTCTTCTAGTCTATATTTGAGGCACTTTACACCACTGTCAGTCAATGTGAAATCATTACCTGGACTGTGCATTTTGTCACATTGTGTGTTAAAAACATTGCTCCACAGCACCAGTAGTGGACAAAACCGCACTGGGTGCCTTTAAGAGCTGATGAATTTACATTGCTTACGGTGTCATTATTTGTATTGAAAACTGAGCAAACATGCTGAATGTTACTCTGAAATAACAGGATGTACTGATCAAATTCAACATCACATTTGAAAGATTATGTGTTGGAATAAAAGTCATTAAAACCCCACTCGAGGGAAAGTGAATCCACAGTGGATCCGTGGGCAAATAACTGCAACTGCACCACTCGGTACGAGCTGACTCTTTCAGATTCATAGATGTTTACAGTTCTCAGGATATTAGCCGCTGGTTCCAAGCAATTGATACCTTTTCCCGAGGTCAAACATGTGCTTGATTCAATTTATCTCCAGAAACCTGATACTGAGAAACTGAAGTGTTTGATGTTCTTTTGCAGTGGTGTGAAACAAATACAGGGAACCTATTCATAGCTGTCAGTGGGGAGCTCATCCTGACATGAAATTCTACAAAAATACACACTTGAGCCCACAAAGGAATATCAGTTTTTAACAAAACTTGTGTCTGTGTGAGACAGACAGGTTAATCGATTGCACAAACCTGCTTTGTGCGAAACCTGTTTAGCCTTTGTGGTTCAGTCGTGCTCTTTTCAAGTCTATGCACGGTCTTTCATTTTTGAAAGTCATGATAGCCTTATGTCCTCGCATTGGAAAATAATTGGAGGTGGTTGATGAGCAGGAACAGTGATGATCACCACAATCATCAATTTCCTGCTAATTTTCCTAATGAGGGTCATGATGACAGCAGGCTAAGAAACTCACCACATCCTTATTGGAGTACCCTGAGGCATTCCCAGGCCACATGAGATTGGATAAATAATGCTTCCAATGCCCAGAATCCGCTTGCAAGAAGGTGGCATAAGGAGGTATCCTGACCAGATGCCCAAACCACATCAATTTGCAGTCACTCTGCTCCTTTCCTGCGTTCTGTGTCCCCTCACCAGCCATCATCAGCCCCGCTATGTGAAACATCCTTTTAACCAGTCTGAGGTTGCTTGGCAGTTCATAGCGCGCATTGCAATGCAAATGGTTCTAGAGCAGTTCAGAGCTCATTGCGGCCGTCTGAACTCCTTTACCTTTATTTTTTCAGTTGCTTAGAAATTAGAATTTCACAGGCAAAGGCTTAAAGGGAGTCAGCTAACTTTCTGATATTAGTCTTACATTGTATATTTCCCTTAATGTGGAATTACACTTCTGCATTGCTGTCTTTTTTCATGACTAAAATATGTAGTTTGGGTTTAAATTTCAGCTACAGAACTACAGCAACACCAGATGAATGTGTGTATTATGCCATATTGTGCCTCACTTACAAGCCTTATTCTAGTTCCATGGGGTGATTTTATAGTAGAATAGTGCTATAACATAGGTTAGCTGTAGATCTATTGCATAATATTTTCTTATTGGATCACATTTCCCACAAATGTATTGTTATTTTTCTTTATTATCAGAATTTGATCCATTCAGACCAATATATTATACCAATATATATTTTTTATCCACAATTATGTGTCAAAAGCTAATACCCAAAGCTGGACACAAGTGCACATTCTCTATGGCCTAATGTACAAGCATGCAGAACATCTGGGTATTTTTTTATGGTATGAATTTTTTTTACTTATTTATTTATTTAGGCTATGAGACACTGGAGGAGATCCAAGCTGTCATCTGGTGAAAGGCCCAGTGCACTCTATACAAACTGCCAATATGTCACAGGACTGAACATATAGAGAGACAACAGACAATACATCAAACACAAAACAGGGAACAGCAAGGCTCAGATAAGCTAAGATCAGTTATCTAGGATAGCCTTTCTCAACTGGGGTGCCATGGTACCCAGGGGTGAAGTCTCTTCGTTATGATGCGATGCATTACGAGATGGTTGTGTAAAGCATCAACTAGCATGGGGAATTTTGTGAAAAAAAATCTGATTATTGAATCTAAGCCATCAATGTCATCTTTTAGTGGAAGATCAGTAGCAAAGGTAGTAGAAACCAGCAGCAAGAAGAGAAGACAGTAGGATGACATCTATTTATCGTATCCGTCATGCCCTTTCCCTATGTGCCTAGTATGTGATTTAAAAATGTCAAACCAAGCAATGGTTCAAAGAAAACTGAAAAGACACCTGACCACTAATCATCTGTCACTAACTGGTATAGATACAAAACATTTTAATTGTTTGAAAAGTCAACACAACAAACAAGTGAAAGTGATGATGAAGTGTGTCAGAGAAGTGTCAGAGAAAGCACTGGAAACTAACTATGTCATGCCTAAAATCGTAGCTAAGCCTAAAAAGCCACATATGATTGCAGAGACAGTCATATTGCCACAGCGATGCATAGCAACTGTCAACAAAATGCTAGACCCACAAGCAGCAACAGGTTCCACTGTCAGACTGTACAACTGGAAAGTGAATTAATGACATGTCTACAGAAACTGAAGACCTGGTTTTGGAAAAATCAGATCTAGTGGAAAAGTTGAATCAGTCGACATCAGTGGACATGTACTGCACACTTGACTAACATTTGATTAGTAGATGGGGACCATATGAGAAAGAATTTTTGATTTTGCAAAACAATGACTAACAAATCTACTGGAGAAAAGATTTACTGTATGACAATGGAGTATCAGGGTGGATTGAGCTGGAAGAACTGTGTCAGTATCCGCACTGATGGGGCTGCTGCCATGACTCCTTGTGCCAAGGGTTTCATCAGTAGAGTCAGAGCACTTTCGGATGTCCTGGACAGAGCAGTGGACATTGTTAATTTCATCAAGGCACGCCCGTCAAAGACCCGTCTGTTTTTGATTCTGTGTGAGGAAATGAGAAGTTCAAAAGACTTGCCACTGTTGGCACAGAAGCAACTGGCTGAGATCAGGGAAGATCGAACATTAAAAATAACATTTCAAGACATTGCATTGGACAGGCTTTAGAAGTACCCGGTTGCATCATGTATTTCCTTTGCAATTCTGGTTCCCTTCTCTACAACATATTTGTGTTAAGTCAGCTTTTCGAGCCTAACTTAAGTGTGTGTGTGTGAATGTGTGTGTTGGTCAATGTAGGTATGGTGTGTCCAGAGTTTTCATATTTTAAAAGGGAGCCATGTTAGAAAAAGGTTGAAAAACGCTGGTCTTTAATATCACAGGTCAGACTCCAATGCAGAGTGTGTATGTTCATTCTGTGCCTGCATGGGTTTCACCCAGGTGCTCAGTTTTCCTTCTACAGTCCAAAGGCATGCAGTTAGCTTAATTTGTGACTCTAAATTTCCCATAGGTGTGAATCTAGTAATCAGTCTCCATTGCTACATTGACATTGCAAGCTGAAGGAACCAAAAGTGACTTAAAATCAACAAAAAATACAACAAGGGTAAGTAAGTGAGGAAGTGAGGAAGCCCAACTTAAACAAATATATACAAACATAAAAGATTTTTTTTTTTGATGGAAATAACACATTTAAGTACTGCAGCTCTTACTGCAAACAAATAAAACACACTTTCCTTTTCTCTCTCATTTTGTTCTATTTAATGCATAAATATTTGTCACATCCATATTAAATATAATTCAATCAATCAACAGCTCCAATGCAAAGCTAATGGCTTTTGTTTGACTGTCTGACAGTTTGTTTGCTGGAGGCCTTCAAGTGTGAAAGATAGGGCCACGAGGGGAAAACACACCAACAGAATGGCAAATTAGACAGCTGACAACGAATTAGACAGTCGACAACAAAGCAGAGACTGATGATAATTTCTCTTTTATATGCTGTTTATCTGTGTGTCTGTCTGCATACAAAAGACACTAACACCTAACATGACTTTAGGTCTAATATCTGTGGCTCAGATGTGTTTTCAAATAGTAAATTCTCATTAGGAGCCACTCATACAAAGAAAATTTACCATAATATGATATGGGACAGTCCAGAGTCAACAAACCCTTAGTTAATTCAGCACTGACTAAATGATGGGACGTGCTGCACAACAGAATTGGTGCATTCCTGTAATGATAACTGGAGAAGTTCAATGAGAGTCATCCGGAGCAGTGACATTGGAAAAAGCCATCCTACTACATCAGTCTGTTTCAGATACACCGACACCTTTTGTGACAGGAGCCTTTCAGCTGTGACCACCCTGCTCTTGGCAGATTACTTCTTCTACTCGTTCATGGCCTGTGTTGACAAGACAGATCAGCCCGACTGGATGAAAAGCCCAACGCAGTTCGCTATTTCTAATCCTCTTTTGATTTCTGTGAAAGATCCATCTGACACCCTTCAGCAAGTCTGTCTGCTCTGTAGTTAGTCAGGGTCTGTTTTACCTTACTGGCTTTCAGTAAATAGCCCAACTCCTAACTACAGCACATATACTAACTTAGTCCTCTAAACCAAATAACAAAATGAGATTAGTATAAAAACCTTCCAACTATTACCAGTGCATCTAGAACTGCTGTATTTTTTGCAACATTATTCAAACAAACAGATTTAAATATAGCACTAGTAGAATCGGCTCCACTACCGTAACAATCAATGCTTATGCTGAAGTAACTATATCATATATATTTAAACCTATTTGACTAATACTTTGTTTATTTGTAGTTTTTATCTCAGTACTCCACCACTGATTTTACTGCACAAACATGCTTGACCTATGTGACCTTAAATAACCAGGTTATTTAATGCACATTCATAAAACCTCATGTAATTATATTTCTCTCCCTGGACAGACGGACAGACAGAGCAGAGTGGTTTCTCATGGTTTCTCTGACTTTAACAAATAGCTACATTTCAACAGTGGAAAATGACTTCTGGAGGCAGCTATGTGTTTCAGTTGGACTTTGGACAGGATCATTTTGAATACAAGGATGACTTGCACGTTTAAACATCCAGCTGCTCAGCTGTTTGTAGTCTTTTGCCACACATATAACACAGTAAATGCTGGTTGCCTTTGTCTAATCTTAACTGTGCATTTGCATTTCCCCAAACATTAATTAAATGCAACCGTAGACATGGCAGATCAGAAAATGATTATTAGAAATGGCTTTGCCACACACTGACTACATCAATTAGGTCAGACAACTTTCTGCAGTAACAAAACAAACAAACAAAAAAACATCTAGCCAACAAAGCTGACACACTGATAAACAACAAGTGCTTCTAATTATACACGCATATTCAAGATCAACACTGTAGTCACACTCCTTTTAACTCAAATTTTATGTTGTCCATTCACTCCACCTAACATAAATGTAATGTACAATGTACAATATTGGCCTCCTTTTCTTCAGTTGTTGGGATACCTGCAGTAGCTTCCCTCTGAGAGTGTTTATGCGGTTACTGACCAAAAGGAGGTAGAGATCTTTGGTCATGTGATAACTATGTTTGGTAAACAATTATTCTTAGTGCCAGGTACGGCTGGACGTAAGTGAACTGAGCAAACTCCCTCTACTGAGGAAACCCATGAGATGCACTTTTAACTGCTTTTGTTTTATGTCTTGAAATGACTTTCCACAGCTGGATGTACGTATAATATCAGAATACTGACTGTCCTAGTCTTTAATCTAATGAAGGGCAAAGTAAATGTTTTGGATTTGGTCAACAAACCGATACCACATATCATCAATGGGAGGAGGCTGTATAGACCGGCAATGTTTGTTCTGAGTAAAATGGCAGTGGTAAAATTCCAATATTAAAGTTTATCACTTTTATTATTCTGGGAAATGGTTTTCATAATCATATACCAGACAAAGTTCAGCTTTTAACAGAACAAATGATTCTGTGAAGCTATGACTTCTGGGAATTATAGTAGCATTGCTTTTCTCCATTACGTCAAACAGGTTTGTCCCAAAAATGCTGATGGATGATTTTTACCCAGGTGGACATGCACAATATTTTACCTACAATTTTACCTACAAAAAAGAAACACAGAAAAACGCTATCACTTCAAATATAATGTTTTTGCACTATTTGTACATTTTAGTAAATGTAATTAAACATTATACTTTATAACTGTTTACTAAATGGATGAATAACCAACAGCAGCTGCCTGGTGGATTTCTCATCAAAATAATCAAGGTGGAAAAATCATGGTTTTCATGAGGACAACTGGGTTAGGCACAAAAACATCATGCTTAGGTTAAGTTACAACGTTAAATTAGTACTTCCTGGAACCGTCTTGTCACAACACACTTCCCCATATGTCTAACAATGAGGCATCTCACTGTTGGCAGTACCTTTCGAGTCAGAAGCGTCATTTTGTGATGCTGTGGGATCAGTGCCGGCTCAAACAACACTCTCTTACCCCACACATGTCCAGTATTGGATGTGCATTAGCTACATCTGACAGTTTATGACAAGCTCAAGGATGTTTGAGGAACATCAGTGGAGGATGTGATGGTTGTTTTGGTGAGAGCACACTGGACCCAAACCCAAGGATCAACATAGCTCGGTGAAACTATTTTTACCTAGTGGAAAAAGCTGTTTTACTGCAGCAGACACTGGTGCAAAAACATTTTTCTCTTACATATTCATTGCAAAAGGAGCAGTTCAACCCTGCGAATTTTCACCTTTCTAGATGATCTCTTTCTAGAAAATCTAGAGGAGCTGTAGGATTATTTTAGTTTACTCCATTCACTCTGAGATGAGTGTAAACAGGCCATATTCATGTTACATGAACACACTAGAGCAACACCATAAGTCTGGCAAGAAACACTGTCCTAAAATGTATGCCATTATGCCAATATTTAAATAATATCACATCTCCTGCAATGACACCTCACTGGATTAGTCCTGCAACAGTTATGATAGCTATGTTGTTGCTATTGAGCTCTTATTGGATTGCTTGTTCAAGTAACCAAGCTAGCAGCCAAATAGTGATTAGAATGAAATAATAATTGGGATCAAAATCTTGTATTCCTTTATTTCCATGTCTTCTCTGTGGAGCATTGACTCTTAAGGATGTTTTCTTTTTGTCTGTGGCTTGTAGCTTTAGCCTGAGTCATTTAGCATGGTGTATTTAGACTATAAGTGCATGTTTAAGACTTCCTTCAGAGTTCTCGTTTTAAGACGTCAGCTGGAAACACTAAAAAGTCAGCTGGAGACAGCTTTTACATTCAACTCGCGGAGCTAAAGTTAGCTTAACTATCTAGTTACAGCTCGTAAAATCTGCCAAATGAGATGCTCGCTTTTGTCCACTTGTCTAAAAAAAAGGATAATTTGTTTGAAAAAATTATTAGGAATTTCGAGGAATGCATTCCTTAGATTTAGGAACTCAGAAAGAGCGACTATACAGAGGATATTTCTAATGTCATTTCATTGAGGGGAGTACGTAATCAATGCTTTTTTTCATGTAAAATCTTATTTACTGTAAACTCACGTTCTTTACCATTTGAGTAAATTCATCAACCTTTAAAAAGGTCAAACTTTGTCATCATGTTTTTCCTCTGGGCTTTGTTCCTGCCTTCCTCACATTTAGCTGATGTGTGGTAAACCAATTAAAATGGTTTTGTTGTAACTCTAACCACATGACTCACAGCTGCTGCTGCTTTTAGCAAGTTGTATTTATATAAGTCCACTGATTCTAGAAATTAGGTGTTGTTTTTGCATCTGTTCTGCTCGTGTTAAATACAGCTGACTACACCTACAAACACAGAAACACCCACGCTTTCTTTTAACCCATAGTACTTTATTTAAAGTATTAATATTAGTCCTTTATACTGCATTCCTCCAGCATTTGACCTTCTGACTTTAAACAGCGGAACCACTACTTAATTTGTTTATTCTTGGTTTGTCTGAGTGCGTTTGTGTATACAATTATTGTGTAAGCCTATGTTTGCCCTTTCACACGAGACTACTATCTGCTAAAGCATGTGATGTTGTTTGTTTCAACCTTGCCACTTAAATTTTTTTTGTCTGTGTTGTTTAATATGCATGTCTGCAGCAAAATCAAATGGGGCCTCCTTCTCACTGCACCAGTTGGAGAACTCACAAATATTCTGGAGCTGTGTGTGGTTTATTGTGCATGAAAGTACACAAAGCTCAAAATGTCTAGGAATGACAAATAAGTTGGCAGTGTTAACAGTGGAGTATGAGGCAGTGATGGTATGTGATTATAACTCAGGCTCATTCGTTTAGTGGCAACTCCACTAGTCTAACACTACAACACTGACCCCTTTTGTTGAATATAAACAGATATTGCAGATAAAGCAGGTACACACACACAGAAACACCCTGTGGCTTCAGACACTGAATCTCCACACAGACACCTTGCTGTTTTAACTTCTCAACAGCCAGTAGGAGAGGAGCAAAGGAGACAATAACAGTTTTTATGAACCTCTGACTTTGTCCTCCACAAATAAATCAGACGATTTAGCTCCAGGGTCCAAAGCAGTAAGTCCACACATGGTCATAATTTCAGCTGTAGCTTAGAACACTGCTTCACTGACCGACTCCTACCCACATGAAAGAAGATGTGAACTATAAAAAAGTGGATACAGTCATCTGAGTGTCAGATATTGTGTGGTGAGAGTGGTGTGAAGAATCATACAATGTTTTGCCCAGGGTGTCACCTTTCAGGTTGTATACAGGCAGCCCTGCCTCATTGCTGGAGGTAATAGGGGCTGTAAGGAATGCCTGCACTGATTATTCAAGGCTGAAAAATATCCTATTGATGCTGCTTTAGGTGGTAATATTTGTATTTAAAAATACAACATCTCTTTTTACATTTTCCTTAACAAATATGGAGGACAAAGATTGCTTACTTTCATTTTTAGCATTTTAAATGTTGCATGGCTGCACAGTTAAAAGGCATATTACTTGGTGTGGCTTTAGGAACAAGGACGATATCATGTTAACAAACAGTGAAGGCAGCACACAGACGACCTAAACAGACAAAAGCATAGAAAAAGGCTCAGATCATTGCAGGCTGGAAAACAGATAAAACCAGAGTTGGAGTTGTAAAAAGGATAGTGTATTAATAAAAACTAAATTTAAAGTTAAACATTCACTCTATTGGAGAGTTTATACTAGGTGGTTAACTGGCGAATAAACCGACTGTATAACTGCAGGAAAGGCTGGTCAGGGCTGTGTCCAGGATCATTCCATATGTGGAGCACTAAATTGTCCATATACTGTATTTTTCTATATTTACGCATGCATTTAATTTCTGAGTGAATAAAAAAGTAGTGTCCATGGGAAGTATAAATGCCTTCTGCTTTCAGTCTCACAATGCAAAATATCACTGTTGAGTGACACTTCTCCCCGTGACACAAAATGACAATTAAGTCAGCCTCAACTGGTTTAGATAATGGAGGACGTTTGGATAGTTATTGAGATATTTGGGCCACAGATGGAACACATCTTCACACTGGAAGCACAGGTGTCACTAGTGAGGTGAATTAAACATTTCAGTGTTGATTTTAACTTAGAGTAAAATGTCGTTTAGTGTTGGAGTTTGATAACACCTGTGGTAGTAAAGCTTCTTATAGTAATTCAACTCCATCGACACATTTTAGTTCCCCGGCTGAATGTCTGTAATGTAGTGAGCTTTAAACATTTACTTCTTGTCATCTGTTGTGTTAAAAGTTTACACCAGAAGAGTTAAAGTATCACTGCCATAGTGTTGGTAATTTTAGCTCTTTTAAAAACGTTAAACTAACACTTTTTCTGTGGTTCTCATATAAACACTGGCTTGGTGTTAAATTAAACTATAAGGGTGTTGAATTTACAATTTCAAACTTGCAGTGCTTTAACTTAGAGAACAGTTGATTCTATTCAAGGGTTCCAATAAGACATCACATTGTGACAGTGGGCCTGCATGAACGATTCGTTTTCATGTGGTTTCTCTGTGCCCTAAGACAGTGGTGGGCAGTAATGAATGTTGCTACCACATAGATTCACACACGTGGCTTAGAGCAACATACTAACTGCACCATTTCTCACCAAATATCTAATTTTTAACAAATTTACAATACCTTTAAAAATAAAAAAATGTAGCTGTAATCTGTGAACGAGAAAAGAAAGAGAAAAAACAGTGCGCCGGATGAAGTGTGAATGTGTATCGACCGTCTGAGGCTTCAGGACACTCGAGATGAAGAATAGTGTGAGTCCAGACAGCGTCAGAATACATAGATCTAACCAGGCATTACACACTGAGGCCATTACACATTAACAGCCTTCTCATCAATAATGGATTAGAACATCCAGAAGCTCACATAGTTTATCTTCCTCTGAGTTGCTTGTGTGTCCATATGTCTGGGGCTATAAAGATTTGTATTCATATATGTGTCTGCATGCGTATATGATGTGTTTGCATTCTGGATGTGTGTGTGTATCCAGGCTTCATACAGGGATAGCAGCTAAAAGAATAAAGGCTTTTCCCAGGAGGATTCAGGGTCTCATTGGTAAATCCTACCTGACATCGGGCTGCTGAAGTCGACCAGTGGGACTTGTGGAAAGAGATGAAAGACCATAATACACACACACACAACACACATGCAGTTTTTTCTCATCCATGTCCTGTCTGATGTGTCTCAGTCCAGCTATTTTACATTGGTGATGTGCTACTGGATAACAGTTACTACTGTTTTATTACAGATCATGACTCCTTAAAAGAATGTAGAATTTGCTATGCTCAAATTATTATGATTCTGTATCAATAATTTGTTATGCTGGAGTGATGGTTCTTTATAACAAATTCCTAGTTTGAGTGGCGCCCTGGTCAAACTACACCCCCACCACCTCCCAGACACTTTGCTCTGATGGTTTATTCAGACATTTGGTTCAACATGACATGTATTACTATAAATAAAACAATATAAATAATACTATACCTAAACATCTAAAAGTGTGTAATAAATTATTAGATGTTTGTCTTTAAAATAAATGTATTTGAATAAAAACATAAAGCAGAAAGTATTTCTTACATTTTTACACTGTTGCTAGCAAAAAACACAAATTGAGTTCAATTGTAGAAATCCTGTGTCACACAAAAACACAAACAGAACACACTTAAAGCTGCAATAACTTATATTTCACACAAGTATAAATGGGAGCAGACATGTTGAGTCTGAGCTGTTTTAGTCCATTTCCATGTTTCTGGGACACACCCACACCATGTTTTCTGTTTATCTGGCTGTCCAGCAGCCGCTAAGTGGCAGAGCAGGACCAAGTGTAAATTCTCATTTTTATATCATCTCTTCATCAAAACAAACACCACAATTTACACACATCCTCCAGAAACAATGTTAGACATCTGCATGAACTTTGAATCATTGGTCACTTTATTTTTTAATTTTAAGAGTGGGGCAGAGGTCATGAGTGAGAATTTGCGATCCTCACTTACGGATCTGTTTTCCTGCTCCAAACACACAAACTAGATGCACAGCTGACATCTTAAACTTGACTTTTCTTTCCTTTCATGATGCAAAGTCATCAATTACATCATAATCATAATATTCAGTGTTATGAATGAATATTTGGTAGCAGTTTCAGTGTGTCTGGTTTCATTATTGTATAAAGTTAGTGGTGAACTTTTTATTGAGTCCCCCACCCCAGTTTCCACTCGGGCTTTTAACTCAGAGACTTGAGATGATATGCACCCACAACATCATATTCCTCACCTAGTAAAGAACTCCCCTGCTCTTTGTGCCTCTGCCTTAAAATGAGTGGTGGTTGGATAAACATACTAAAACATACATAAAAATCACAAAAATGTTTTACTGACCACAGAATCAAGGTCTTGACCTGACCATACCAATTAAAGGCCATATAAAATGTGGTGTGAACTGAAGAGGAGAGTCCACCAGCGTGGACCTCGAAATCCAAAGGATCTGGAGAGATTCTGTATGGAGGAATGGTCTCAGATCCCATCAGCCATTATAGGAGAAGAGTCAGGGCTGTTATCTTGGCAATGTTCTGGTCTCATCATGAAGCACATGAGGGGTCCTTATATGTGCAGATCACTCTGATTCAGCAGTCTGGCTTGGTTTCTGATGGGTTGTTGGGCAGAATTATTGGCTTGAATGCTGGTTTTGTTTCTGTTTCTGTAAATTAAAAGTCTGTAACAGCCTGTATACGATCTGGAAGGTGTGCATGCAGCCCATGTGGGAGTTGAATTCTTGCCCAGCCTGAATCTGGGGGCTGATTTGTGTGCTGCACTCTACAGAAATGTCTTCATTAACGTGGTGGCACCAAAGTAGCTCAACCCTCCCCTGTGTAAATTTAGGTCACTCATGTCAAAATATTAAAAAATTAAAACATAAAAAATAGTTATTTTAAGCTTGTGCACAGAAGTGGGTGTCAATATATATATTTTTTGCATGTAGTACAAGTATAAATACACAAAACATTTATAACGTTATTTTAAAACTTTGACAGAACCCATGGGAACCACAGAACACCCACCATGCTGAAGAAAATTAATAATTCAGACCGATTAGGCAGCTGACCATCTGGAAGCTGCAGAGACCTGCAGCACAGTGACTCGTAGCACCAGGATGCCGTTGCTCATCGGGCAATACACACTGTTAGAATCTGTGACAAGAACCTCGATTTTTAAATAATATTTATATTTTTAAAATATAAAATATAAATTAAAAATCAAGTAGTTTAACTCAGTTTGAGTCAGATTGCAAATTCTATTATTCTACAAATGTTATTTAAATAGAAAAAGTTGTGTGCATATAAAAATAATACAGACAATAGTATCTTCAGGTAGGTCACTATAAATATCATTTTCACCTGACAAAATACTGCAATAATATGAGTCATGAGTATTAAAAGACTGTGTCTTACTCAGTCTAAAAACATACAATGAAGTCAGAATTTTATGCAATATTGCAGAGCAAAATGCTTTTTCACTATAAAGGATAAAATCATATCAGAAGTCTATCTGTTTTACAACACCTCTGGAAATATTGGAAAACACACTGTGCCTGTAGAGTGTAGATGCCAGTGCTGTAGATACAGTTGGAGACAGATTTACGATTTACAACAAAATCCAGTGAAGTAAACAAAAATAATAAATTGAACCGCAAACTTTGAAACATACTCAGCTTTCACTCAAACACCAAAAAGTGGTTAAAAACCCTTTAAACGAGGATAAACATTAAACCTAATTGCCCAAATAATTCACTATAATTGTAAAAGTTTGGTTCATCTTTCAGGGACAGAGGACTTCATTCATCAAGGTGTTATAGAAAAAGAGACGTCCTGTGAAAATTATCACAAGATCTAAGACACACTAAATTAACAAAACCTTTTCACAGAATTACAATGAGAATAATAAATCAGCCATTACTTTGGTTTAAGAGCTCTTTATTTTAAACATTACACACATTAATTATATGAGTCATGACCTGTTTATAGATGATTAGTTGTGGGACTTCACTATCTGTCCATATGCAATGTTAATGTCTATTATCTGAAATAGATGTGATGTGTTGAGCTTTCGTTTATGGCTCCAACAAAATTCTGAACTGATAAATATGCAGTTTGGCATCATAACAGATCTGATGACTGAAGCCCACTGTCTGCTCAAGAACCTTGAAAATCAATTGCAGACTGGTTAGAGATAAAACAGTGAAAACACTGCCTCTTTGTCATCTGTGTGTCTGTTTTCTGCTTTTATCATCATGCCTTATGCTAGAGACTTCATACGCTGTACAGCAGCTAGCACATGTCTAACCCCAACTCACTGCATGTGCATAACCTACACTCAGTTTGAGCAGTTCAAAGACATGACTTGATGTCAACAAACTACATTTTTTCAATGTAGCCAAAAAGAAGATGGACCTGACTAAAGGACTAAAGACAAGTCTGTAAAGGGGGATGTCCAATAACCAATGAGAGTACAAAAACATACATGCAGTGTATTCTTGTTTTCATAGAATTTCACAATTATTTTCCACCAGTATGACCACAAGATATGTGTTATGTTGTAATCTGTTTACCTCGCCTGCCTTGTATACATGTTGCACAAGAACAAAACCATGACAGCACTCAATTTTTACTTCCAATCAAGACATTTTCCAATTTACAAAATCCAAAAACATTACAATGTCTATTATTCTTATGTTTGAATTCTCCGTTTTTACATTATCTGCATATGCAATCAACAGTATGGTTGTGGTCAATAAGAGGTCGTGGTTATGGTGAATAGAGGATTTATTAGGTAACTTGAATGTGGTGCACAGTGAAGGAAAGATTGTGGTGAATAGAAAGCAAAATGTTAATGGCACATCTGTAGCAGGGTGTGTGTTCCTGTATCTCCTGCACTAAGCTCAGACAAGCCTCTTGACATCTACACTCTTACTTTGAGCTTTAATACTGTACTTAAAGGACACATTTCTTTTTGCAACAGCACTAAACATGCAACTAAACAGGAAGGTGCAGATTCATCTTATTTCAATGCATTTTCTGGAGAGGACTTTTAATTTGAAAAAGCCTCAAGTAATTTCACTGTGGGGGGAAATAGAGCTGAATATGACAACCAAGCGAAAAATACCAAGTTGTTGCCAGTATTAGTTTTAACCAAACTTTGTAAGGTGTTTAGGCACATTACAGTGAAGACTTCTCTTCACATCCTGTGGTAGAGAACGTCTCCAGGGAAGCACTGATTTAATAAATTCAAACAAATGTCATGATTTATATTGTGGGCATCTACTTTGTGAACTGGAACAGGAATTAAGACATTGTAAACACGTTTTTATCCCTACAACATGATAAATACACACACACCTCAACACAGGGCAGGCTGATGTTCTGTTGCACTAGGATGTGACAGGCGACGCACACACAAGTACACACACAAACTCACACACACACACACCAATAGTAGAGCCAATCGTAAAAACAGCATGAGGTCAATTTTCTCTGTCTGTTGCTGTTTTCCTTGGTGGGATTGAGATCAGACATTGCTACGAACTTCATAACATTCCCTGTGTGACTTCAGTTTTCACTCTACGCCACAAATCAGCAGCACCTTAGGGTGTAGCAACATTTTCAGCCCACACTTGGCGCTAGTGTCTTAGAAAACACAGAGCACATGAGCCTCTTCAGCTCAGCTCTTCCCTACATTACTCCACTTGCCATTAGCATTGGTTCTATCCAGTCAACTTTGTAAACTGAATGTTTATGAGTTGTGTTTCCATCAGCTGCTCTGCACTGAATAAATCATCTGCGAATGCAGATACAATATTGCAGTTCACAATACACTCTCTACCCTCGTGTAACCAGTTTAACAGGAAATGTAGAATGACACATCCCAAGAAGTAACCTATTTTTGATGGAATTTTCCTAAAGAATGTCGTAGCGCAGGTTAGACTGTATGTATAAACATGGAACCATGTTATTAATATCTTCTCTATGAACATATTTTAGTGGATTCACATCTTCACTAGAAGAAACATAAGAAGAAAGGCAGGTGGTTAAAGTTTTGTGTGACAGTCAGTGGACACGCAGTTCACCACTGAGTGAGGACCTGGCATTAAACAGCAATTGTTATGACAGTCTTTGTTATTCTGCATCATTAACCCAGGGAAGGGTAACATGCAACACCCACATGAGAAATAATTTATTTTTAATAAATGACCTAAGGCCAACATGATGTACAGACAAGTTTTTTTCTTTTACAATTGAAATCAGAAATTCATTGAGGTCAGCCGAGTTTTTACTACATTACATGGTGTAATGCAAAGTAGGTTCACCTGAGTCTTTCCCATCTGTACTGTTGAGTTATGTAACTTATGAAAATGTCCTGTGTTTTGTGAAAGTCATTTATTGTCAACTTTCAAAATAATTAGGAACCAGCATTGTTTATGAAGTTTGCTGGTAAACCAACAAACTTCTTCTTCTTTTATTGGCACGTTCCTATACATTCAGTGCATTACTGCCACCAACTGCATATCATTGAAATTGCTTGAAAGTGGCGTAAATAATGCTATACCTGCGACTACTGCTACTGCTACTATTCCATTTCACTACTGAGCATAAAATTACAAACTGACAACCACCTTATTAAAACTCTAGCACTCCACAATGTACATTTCACCAGTCAGGTTAAACCAAAAGGAGCCGCCACCAGAAAATAAATCATATAAATAAAAATATACTTGGAGTAAAATCTTGGACTTATCTTTGACCAGGATATCTCCTTTAACTCACGTATAAAATACATTTCTAGAACTTCCTTCTTCCACCTAAGGAATATCTCATTATTAGAAAATTGGAAGCATCCTGTCTCAAATTGATGCATTTGTTACTTCTAGACTGGACTACTGTAATTCTCTTCTAATAGGATGTCCCAGTAACTCATTAAAAAGCCTCCAGCTGATCCAAAATGCTGCAGCCAGAGTTCTGACTGGAATTAGTAAGAGAGATCATATTTCTCCTTCATTAGCTTCCCTCCATTGACTCCCTGTAAAATCTAGGATAGAATTTAAAATCCTTCTCCTCACACATAAAGCACTTAATGATCAAGCCCGTTGATATCTTAAAGACCTCATAGCACCATATCATCCCAACAGAACTCTCCCTCTCGGACTGCAGGTTCCCAGAGTTTCTAAATGTAGAATGGGAGGCAGAGCCTTTAGCCATCAAGCTCCTCTCCTATAGAACCAGCTCCCAGTTCAGGTTCAGGAAGCAGACTACTTTTAAGACTAGGCTTAAAACGTTCCTTTTTGATAAAGCTTATAGTTAGAGCTGGTTTCAAGTGACTCTGAACCATCTCTTAGTTATGCTGCTATAGATCTAGACTGCTGGTCGACTTCCCTTGACACACTGAGCTCCTCCTAATTCCTCCATCTACTATTACATCACCATTGTTTAATATACACTTTGTGTCTTCTCTCTCTCATTGTTGTGCTGTTGTTCTTTTCTCTCTTTTGTTCCACTCACCCCAACCAGTCAAGGCAGATGACCGCCCACCCTGAGCCTGGTTCTGCTGGAGGTTTCTTCCTTTGTAAAAAGGGAGTTTTTCCTCTTCACTGTCACCTAGTGCTTGTTTAAGGGGGGTTTGTTGGGTTTTCTGTATTATTTTAGATGTATTGTAAGGTCTTACATTACATTGTAAAGTGTTGTGAGATGACTTTTGTTCTGAATTTGTTGCTATATAAATAAACTTGAAATTCATTGAATTGAATATACATAAGATGCCTTTCGAGCTTTGTTTCTTTTAAACAAATACTGACAAAAGTTTTTCGTGAAGGCAGACGAAAATGACAACTCTAAAGTATGATTGACAGCTGACCCACAGCTGATCAACTGTCATCAGAAACAGGTTTCAAGGAAAGATTGTCTCATGTGTCCTCAGTTACTCTCTCCTCGCTTCTTTTCCTTGAACATCTCTTTATGAGTTGAGGGAGTAAAATGCAAGGAAAAGACACAAGTGAAGGAAACGCAAATGCAGCTAAGGAAACTAAGATACACCCATTCTGTCTGGATGTCCACGTCTACATTGCAAACAGGAATTACCAAATAACAAATTCAATTTTTTCTACCACACTGGTTTCACATTGCAAGGGTGGCCAACTGCTCTGCTTGCTTTCCAACTACTCCTGTGTTTACAGCTTCTGATTGGCTGAACACATCTGATCCAGGTAATCAGCAGTGTAACAAAAGAAAATACATTTTTGTTGGTACAATAGTTTTACAAACTTTTCAGGATGTCCAAATGAACTAGGATGACACTTGTGAACTAACCATAGCAGTGATAATTGTGACATTTCATGATGCCTTTTGCTTGCTACTGTATCTCTGTATCTGCTTCAGTGTCATTCAATGTTAGCAGTTTGTCAACAGGATCATAGACGTGAGTTAGCAGGGCCCTACTTTGACACTTCTGCTCAATATTCCATTATTCATCACTGTAATGGTAACATTAATAAAGTGAAGTGAACCATGACTCAGCACTAAAGTACTTGGTTGGATTAAGGGAAATACCATGATTGGAATTAAAGTAATAACATTGTCTAAAGGTTGAAGAGAGAAAGTAACATCTGCAGTGATGTCAAATATCAGCTTCAGCTTTTTTCACTGTTTAAAAAAACAAACACTGGAGTGTCCACTTTATGTTTCGGGATTGTCCACACTGTTTCTTTCAGTTTTGGAGTAAAACTCTTCAGAACTATGCAATATGATATTACAAAACATAGTTTATTACCCATTTTTAAACCCCCTTTTTTCTTGGACTAGTGTTGCTGCAGTGCATTGTCATATTAAGGAAATATGAAATATTCATAGTATAAAACAACATAGTGCATAAAAGTACAATGATTAGTGCATAGCATAAACCCAACATAGTAAAACACATAATATTGTTCAGCATTTGTGTTAAATCTATAATAAACGTCCTTTTTATTTAATATAAGTTTAACGGGAAAGCTAAATTTATACTATATTTGGTGTGTGTCCAGGTGACGATTGAGCATGTGAACATGATTCAGGTAGACTGTGTTCTCCTTGTTTATTTGAGCTTTGCACATTTCTTTGTGTGTGTGTATGTGTGTGTGTGTGTGTATGTGTGTGTGCATTTGACAGTGACCTTCATTGTACGTGCTGACTGGTCTCTGCTAGGATTAAAAGCCTGGAGATGATTCAATTACCAGAAATAAAGATTCTCTGATCTATCAGAAATTGTGTGTGTGTGTGAGCAAGAATGAGTCAGTTTAGCAGAGAATCAACATCCCTGCCTTGTGTGTATATTGTCTGCATTGTGTGCACGTCTATCTACAAATACTCTACTTATGAAAAGAATTCTCTCCGGGCAAAAAGATCAATTTCTCTACAGCTAGAAAGTCAATTACAATATATGATGGGACATTTTCTGTTTTATTCACAGATGCATGCACATGCCCCTCAATCTGAGTACTCACAGTTTGGTGTTTATGGTGTACGCACATAAAAAACCTTTTACAATCACTCGAGCCACGCACTATGGATGTAAATATCCCTAATTAAAACATTCACAGTGAGCAGTTTTGACTGAATCTAGGTGTTTCAGCACTCAGTAGTGTTTAAAAATTTAACATGTTCTGTTAAAATGTGAAGGCGCAGGCCACTTTTACTGAGCCTTACTTTTTCCTTTTCCTTTGCCTCTCATCTTTTTTTATTTCCACTCAGCGTTTCAGTGCTGAGTTGGAGGAGCCACTTCTTTTCAATATCTGTCTGGAGGCAAAGAGAGAGTGAGGGGACAAAGAAAGGAACCACTGCCAATGGGCACTTGTGCCTGCCATCAAAGAGTCATTTTTAAAAAATGGATGCGTCTGAGGTGTGACTGTTGAGAGGCTACAGGTCTGAAGATGCCTGAGGTGAAGGGGAACAGATTCTAACACTAAAAATATCATCATAACTCTCATCTAGTCCGTCCATCTGCTTTCTTATTTCTCATTCCCTTTGGCTGCCATCTGTACTTATGTGGGCGTTTGAAGGCTGAGACCTGTTTAGGTCAGTGTATTTCGAATTAAAATGTCCATTCTCATATATATTATTCCTGTGGCTTTTCTAAGTGGGCTTTATAAATATGTGCTACAAAAAATGCCTGCAGTCAACCTGTGGGACATAAAAACAAAACAAGTGACTAGAAAAATCTCAATACTGCACTTTAATTCAATAAACCAGATCTAAAAATTTAAGTGCAAACTACATTAACTCAATTAATCAGTTCCCAATAACCTACTACAATCCAGTTATTGAAATTCAAACAATCCAGAATAACAAACATTTATGACAGCAATAATTATGATTAACAGCAATATCAACATTATTGTCCTTCACCTTATAACATATTGTGCTGCCAACCACTCCAAAATACCAGTTTACTATACGTCACATTTTAATATCTTAAGTGCCATCACAGTTTTGCTGTGACATCATCTTTCCTCTAATATCTTGTATTTTTTGGAGGTGTCCTTCCTGTCTGAATGTGGTCAGGATCTATCTGGATCTTACACTGAAGGGATCCTCTGCTTATTTGTTTTGACAACGTAATGTTGATAATACTGCCTGGACTCAGACTCAAGTCTGGTTTGATTCATGGTCATGCTCTAATGGTTTTGGACTCAAATGCACAGTGAGTGCTTAGGAGTAAGGTAAAGCTTTAATAATATAACCAATTACTGAACACAAGAGATAAGAGTACAGAAAGGCTACAAAGTATAGTAAGAACAGAAAATCACTCAGGATGACGTAAAGAAAGGTCAGCAAAGCAAAGAAATGAAAAAGAAGTAAAAATAACTAAGAGTAGGGTAGAGAACTAGAAACAATTAATACAATTTTGTTATGGTCTCTGGCCTGGTTCCCTGGTTTCACTCCAATATTTGGTCCACTTTCTGTCTCTGCTCAGTCTCACTGCACTCAGTCTAATCAGTGACACCTGTTCCCTCTCTTATATAAGGGGATCTGCAGCTCTTTCCCCTCTGGCAGATTGTCTGCTAATCTGACTGCAGAAGCAACACTCAGCCATCCTATAGCTTGAGTCGTCTCTGAACCAGAACCCTTCTCTAACTTTCTCAGCTCTGTACTCTGGCTGAACCATTTTCTGACCAATGCTTGAACCTGACTGAGTAGTGGACTGTGGACATTGTTATTTGGACTGTTTGGATTTGGGCCCTGCTCTGTTTATTGGACCTGATACTGCTCTGCCCTAACCAGTTTGTCTACTCCGATTACTCATTTCTCTTCCTTCCCCTTACTCTGCTCTGTTTTTCAGAACCTTTGGAACCTGTACTCAGACCCCTGGAGATCAGTGTTGGATTTGGACTGTGTGTGTGTGTGTTTATTCTGCTTTTTGAGGATGTGTTTCTGTCCCCTTGTCCCATCTGTTATACTTACCAGTCTGCTCTCAACGGTTGTGAATACTATCATATTAATCATTACTTGCATGTTTACGACTGTCATTTAATACCTCTTTTGTGTACAGTGTGAACTCGCCAACCCAGAAGTACTTGCCATAACTCATCCTTGTTCCTGCATGGCCTCACCTGTGAACACCTGCCTGCAATTTATTTAATAACCCTATTTAAACTCAGACCCATGTTGTCAGCTTTCAGATCTTGAGTCCATTTGTCTGCTTAGTTTTCGACAGAATTATGGTGGGAAAATAAACCAAAACCAAAGATCCAAATGGAAAAGGAAGCTAGGAAAAAAATAACCAGGCACAATACTGAGTAACAATATAAAAAATTAAAAGGGCATACAAGAGTCTAGTGTAGCTAGCAATACAACTGTAAAAACATATGGGAAATTAGGGGTGCAAATTTGGGCCAAAAATATTAACAGACAACTAAAATCATAGGAAATGTAAGGGACAAACTCACAAAAGCCTAATTAGCATAGATACAAAGTGACTACAACATGGCATGGGGAAAACCAAAGAAAAAGCTACAGGGTAAGTGCAGCATGATCTAGAAAACAAGTGATCAGATAAACAAAACCTTCAGACCACTAACCAGCCTACTACAGAACACAAACATGAGCTAAGTCCAAAACAGAAAGCATGGCAAAAATCATTTGGCTGAAGAACCAGTGTGTAACAACCATGAACTCAAACACTGAGCATAATACAGTTGATCAGCTGCGGCTGCGAGGGTAGAGTGTGAGAGCACTAGGAGAAAGGCCAGGTGACTGAAGGAGAGATGCAGGAGAAAGACTGAACAAGGACTAAACTTAGAAAAGATGCAAACTAGGAAAAGACTTGAATAAAGGGACAGAGCTGCGACAACCAATAAACAGAAATCAACACGAGACATGATACACGTCTCAATTTCACCCACAATTCTGCTCAGTCTTCGTGTCATCGCTTATGTCTTTGTTTTGGGTTTCCTCGATTCTGTCTTTCCCTGCACTCACCTGGCCACACCCATGCACGGCCCTGCTCCCAGCCCTGACACATATACACACCTAATTATCCTCAGCTGGAGTCACTTTGGTTAATAAAGGACTCTGGATAAAGTCCCCTCTCCCACAGCCAAGAATCCTGGATCCCATGTTGTGTTACTCCTTTCATGTGTTATCTGTTGCTCACCTTGAAGGTTATGATTTTTTTTTTTTTTCTTTCTTGCTTTTCTTTCTCATGTTAGTTTCCTGTTTGTCATACACTTGTACTCACCTGGTTTTCACGCTCCTTGTCTGCTGCAGAACTATTTTTTTGGACTCCGTTCACCTTTGTTAATTGTTAGTAGGTTATTGGTCTGGGCTGGTGTTTCTGGTTGTTTTTAGGGTTGGTTTGGTTGTTTTCTAATTTTAGGGGTGTGCGATACTGGCAAAAAATGATGCCTCGATATTTTTTAGGATTTGGATGATAACATTTTACACCTTAAAAATGTGTTTCTAAAAGTCCTACAATGTATTTTCTCAGTCTTACTAATCGATTATTAATTGCTACCTAGGGACAGGTTGGTGCAGCTGGTGGTGTTTCTCCAGAGGGGCTAATGCTAGTGCTGCTGGATAATGTTACCCCACATTTGCCTGGACATGGTTGTGATGTGTTCTGTCCTCTGGATCAAAGCTTTGTGGCTGTGTAATAGTTGTTAAAACTTTAATTGATCATTTTGTATTTTGTATTCCTAATCATTTCATAATTATTTAATATCTAGCTGTGTTTCATATACAGTACAGGTAAACAGGAGAACAACCCTGGTGTTTCTCCTTTTGGAAGTTTAGATTAATGAAAGCACTACCCGATCAGTGGAGCGATAACTCGATAACGTCAGCTGGCACATCATTAAAAAACAACAATGACGATATTATCTTAGAAGATATATATCGTACACCCATAGGTGAGATCAGTCATTGTTTGTGTCCCAGTCTCTCTCTGATCAAGCTCTTAATAAGGAAGATCTGATCTCTCAAATTGCTCTCCTGACGATCTCTGGGGGATCCGACACAATCACCTGTCTCTTAATAAACATGCTTCACTTCTCTCTGCTCCTTACATAATACATTTTGTTATTTACCTCCTTTTGATCTCCTCTTGAACTGCATTGCTGTACTGTCATTGCTATACTATCAGTGCCACATTAACAGAAAAACTGTAATTTTCTCAGCATTTCAGCCCATCAAGGTTGTACACACAATCAGGGATAATGATTATCCAGTGCAAATTGAACAGGAATGTTAATAGCATTTGACAACATACACGTTCACACATACATGAACACACTCTCTCTCTCTTACACACACACACACACAGTTTTGGCTGATGGGATTGTTTAGATGGCAATAGAAATTCAGCAATCTCCATTAAGCCCTAATTTCTAAAGCTCCACCCTCAGACTGAAATGGTTTAGCTTAGTTAAAATAGCTTTTCTGTTACCAAAAGTAGTTTTCATTTGAACATGATCTGAAAACAAAACTTCAAATACATCATCTGGCAGCATAAGCTCATCAAAGTGGAAGCAGGATTCAAAGATCAATGTTCACTGACACTCCATCTGACCGACCTCCACCCTCCTCTCACACCTTCCTCTCTTCCCGTATCTACAAGTCCCTCAAGTAGTCAACTTTAGGGAAAAATCCATCACTTCGGGCAGTTTGTCTGCTGATACACTTGATGCTTATTTGGTGGTAGACAGCTCTATTAGTTTAGTGGATATGTTGGACTAATTCATGTTTGAAAAACCACTCCAGTCTGCAGATCTGCAGTCTCTCTTCCAGCTCACCAGCTCAGTTGCTGCCTCACCTAATTGTTTCACACTTAAATGTCAACTACAGCGATAATGGAATGTGGCCAAAGAGCCCTGAAATGGGGATCATTGTGCAGTAGTTTTACAGTCGAGTGGAGAAAGCCTTTATTGTCTGTTAAAAGCAAACAGCAGAAGAGTAATGCATTCCCAATACCATCC
>OMLM01004031.1:54939-65057 GCA_900302695.1 Helostoma temminkii | reverse complement strand
TTACTGGATGGACAAATAAAGTGGGTTAAAGTCAAAACCTGGTGTTTGTGTAGGTCTGCATGGTGTATTTTTTGGCTTTCTGCATACATTGGTCATATAATGTGATCTGTTCTTCACCAGACTAACAAATATCGACCAGCACAATATTTCTAAGATGATAAAACACAAACAGTCATGTCTTTATTAAACACACCCATCAAACATACAGAGTAATGGTGGGAAAAGTAATGGCAACATGTTCTAATAACTGGTTGAACCACCTGTGGCAGTAATGACCTCACGCTTCCTGTAGCTGTGGATTAGACCTGCACAACATTCAGGAGGAATTTAGGACCCTTCACCCTCACATAACTGCTTCAGTTCAGCCATATTCATAAGACATCTTGTGTGAATGTGTCTCTCCATCTATCTGAATGAATCCTGTGGTAGATTTACTTTGATGTTTAGGGTCGTCGTCCTGCTGTTTGAAGGATAACAACATTTTCTCAAGGGGCCTATTTCAGCTTGCATCAATTAGTAGTCATGGTAACAAAACACAATGTACAAAACATGAGGTGAAACTGGAAAATGGTTGACACCTGATACTGTGTGAGTGTTAGCTAATGTGATATCTAGATAGTCTGATACAATAAACAGCTATAATAAACTTTAGACAAGCAAAACAGTGTCACACATTATTGATGCCGCAACATCAGCGATGTGCTCGTTTTTAGTCCGCATATTCTTCTTCCTTGTCCTCCTCCTTCTACCCACAATTCAACTATCATGGTCTTCATCTCAGCTTCCTGTTATGACCATATTTGGCCTGATTGCTGCCTCTCTGTCTGTGTCTGTCTCTCTCACGCTCCCTGATTACATGATCTAACTCACCTGTTGCTTCAAGGATGAAGTGGCACTATCGGGCACAGAGCACTCCTCTTCCTAAACAGGAAGAGGAGTGCTCTGTTCCTAAACAGGAAGAGGAGTGCCCTCCAGCCTTGTTTCTGTTAATCTGGTTGGACCTGAAAACCTGACCTGTTTTGTACTTTGGACCACGATTCTGGATTTCTGACTTGTTTGATGCTTTGTGGACATTATTGGATGTGGACTCTGGACCGGACTCTGACCTCTCTCTGTACTCTGCCCTCTATTGTCCTAGACTCTGTCCACTGCCTAACTGGATCCCCACTTGCAAAAATACTCACCGGTTCCACAAAAAATACAATACTCACATTCTCCCCTCAGTTATCCAGTCCCAACATTTCTTCACCTGAGACTGTGAGTTATACTACTTACCTGTATAGTGAATTTATTCTGGCCATTCGCTCCACTAACCTCTGTCTCCTGCCTAGGCTTCACCAGAACCCGGAAGTAACTTACCTCACAGTTCCAGTCCTGATTCAGGTATCCAGCTGTCCTTGACCCACCTGTGCCTATAATAAAAACTCTTTCAACCTTTCAAATCTGTTCAGCCAATTCCATACACAAAAACCTCACACAGCCACAGACGGTTCAAAGATTTAGGTGTTTTATGTTAGTAAAGTAGCCTCAATCAAAATGAGGAGCGCGCTTCTTATTCTTCGTCACTTGATAACATTTTTCCAATGTCATTCACCTCTGGAGACACTAAAACACTCTACACTACTTGTTCTACTACAGCATATGTAGTTCTCCCCAACACCTGGAAACAGGTCATTATAGTTTGTAAAATGATCAGATGTCTCCTTTAATATTAGATGATCACACTCAGTTAAAAAAATACAAATACAGTGGGTCTCGGGAAGATGTCACAGTGTTGTGATGTGGCAAGTTAGTAATAATCTTGCAGTGTCTTTGAGAGCAGAGCTTTCTCAAGTCTGGAAACGTTATTTAGTAGGAGATAATATACATGTGTTTTATTCTGTGCCTGTAAGTCATTGGCTCTTTTTTTAGTTTGAAACCTCAAAAAATGCTTGAGAGAAAAATGAGAGATAACTGATAAGGAAACATTTAGAACAGCGAAACAGCAAATTCACGACTAATCTCCTTGTGTTCATCCCTTTTGCCATGAATGTTCTTCTCCTTCTGTCTCAGCAGATGTCAGCAGTGTGTTGGTGAGAAGACTGGAACCGAGGACTGTAGCTGTCCGGCCTCCAGCTGTCTCAACCTTTGTTTTCAAGCTGCAGATAATAACCAGGTCAGTAATAGAGGTGATAGGAATAAAATAGTCTGACATTACCATATCTGACCCTGCTGACACTGATGAGGGAGCAGCAGAGTTACAAGCTGCAGTAAACCCTGCAGGAAATGATGAATGTTGCCATATCCAGCTGGCAGAGGAAAAATACTGGGAGGCTGCACCATCGCGTCTAATAACTGCTCTTGTTACTCATAAACATTCTTCAGTTACCAATAAAGAGAAAAGTGATTTCACATGTGATTTGTAGTGATAGTAAAAGTGAAATTTTCTGGTTTATAGAGAGGAAATGTTTAATCTTCTTATGGCACTATAGGAAATCCTATACCCAATAAATCTGCATTACAAGGTGTGTTCAGATGTGTTTACCTTCCACTGCAGCCTTGGCTTGTGGCCACCAGCAGATTAAAACATGGATTTTGAGTGAAGTGAACAGCGTTTGTGCCTCAGGCTGTTGCACTTATGTGGCTAGTTGTGCTTCCTGCACACTGAGAGAGGGTTAATCTACCGATCTGTAAATCCAGTCCTCTGGCTGCATAAATGTCTCCGCATATTGTGAGACTTTCCTACACTCTGCTTCCAGCACATTATGGTATACAGCTACCCTGATGGCTGATCATAAGAGAAAAATGTGGACTGTCCATAACTATTCAGTAGAGCCACAGAATAAAAATATGAACCTGATATTTACTTTGATATTTACTGTGCATTGTGGCCTCTTTAAATAGTACACAGAAAACCTTTGTGAAATAAGTGAGGTATTGTATTAAAATGAAACGTTATTGCTTTTGTCATGACAAAAACCAAAGCTCCTTGGATCAAACATCTAGTGATGACCTTTACTGTTAACTGGCAAAAACTTCTACGATGAAGGAAAATAAAAATTCCTGAAGCATGCATCGATCCTTCCACCTTTGATGGTGTGGACGAAGAAAAACCTCAGACAGGCTGATGTAACCCAGACACATCAGACAACATCGAGAGCATCGCTCTCACCACTTACCTGCGTCCTTACATACTAAACTTTTAGCTTTTCCCTTAAATTCAGCATCACAAACAACAGGTAGACCAGGATTCACTGGCTTAAAACCTGGATTGAAGTAACTACTAGGAAAACAAGTGGCGCCATTTAAAACGGCTCAACTGTTCGATGAGTGAGAGCTGTGTGAAATAAAATCTGATTTAAATTAATGAATTTAAAGATTAATAATGCCTTTGTGATGTCAGCTTTGTTTGCTCAGAATCTGTATCAACATCAGAGGTTGTTTTTTTGGATTTGTCTTTTTATACCGACTGTTGTTGCTTTTACACGGTTTATGTACTCCATCAGTTCTTATTTCTGTAAAGCACATTCAACTGTATTGTTGAAAGGTGCTACTCATATACACTTACTTGGCCTTTACTTCATCTTTCACGGCAAGCTTGATACCAGTGTGTCACTTTTAGAGCAAAGAGACACAACCTTGTAGAGAAAATCTGTCAACACTGAGCACAGAAGGTGAAGGACGAGTTCAACTCACACTCAAGTGGAAGTTCTGCAAAGGAAGAAAGTGTTTCATCTTAGCTTTTTATATAAGTATACAGTACTGTAACATTTGTCCTTGTAAAAAAAACAAAGTATTCGACTTCCATCCAGAGGGTTTTTTCTTGCTCCAGGCACCACTGAAGGTGAATTTCTAAGAAAAATACAGAATCCTTTTGATATGAAAACTAGTTTTGAACAACTTTTTCTCAATCTAAACCTCTTTGTGCGTGCCTGGAAGCCTGAATATTAGATAACTGGACAGACTGTATTTTCCTTGACCAACTGCTTCCACGGTGCCCTTGAGTTTGTTAACGATGTGAAAATTCAGTGGTAGAAATGTCAATGTTTGAGAGTAAAGTTAAACTATCTCAGTTCTGATCTTAAGAGGCTCTTTATGGAGCCAATAAAGTCGCTGATGCTGCAGCACTACAAGCCTAAAGAACCGTTTCATGATGCTGTGGACGGCTTGTGAGTATGTATTATATTAAACTCTGCAAATCCTCTTAAAATGACGCATTAGTGATTAAATATTGATGAACATCTTCACTCTTCCTCTATAGTGTGGTGTGCCCAGGGAATTTGGCAAATCAATATTTTACACATCATATATTTTTAATATATTTTTTTTCTAATTAAAAAGTAAAAGATTTCTTAATTCCCTCTGTCCTGTTTGTTGCAGTCATTATAAACTGCAAATATTTTTCAATCCCACAGAACCTATGGATGTGTTATGACAAAATGTGTTTTGGTCTCTGTTGGATTGTTTTGCTTTTCTTTATGGTTATTTTAACTGAGCTTTGTGACTTTCAGACAAAGAATATTAATTCTCAGAAGCTTTCGACTGAATATATATATATATTTTTTAAGTAAGGGCTAAATGTTTGTGTTTTAGAGACAAACAAGAATATAACACCTGTTTTCACACTAAGGCTCTACTGTCAGTAGCAAATGTGGCCATATGTGTATGTTTGTGTTTGTGTGTGTCTGTGAGAGAGAAAGACTGTTTTTTCTGCTCTGAGTCATGTGACGTTGACAGACCTTGTTCCAGACAACAGAGCATCATTTCAACTTCTACTTCAGAACCAAACGGTCACATTTAGCAGCGATTATCATTCAGTTGTGCATATTAAATGTAGACTAAATGGTTTTAATTACATGGTGTCTCATTTAAATTGTTCTGTGGATATAGCAGAGATTACACAGCAATATTTCATATGACTTACTTTGCTGTTGTAGGTCTTTAGCTAGTTTTAAAATGTATCTTTGGTGGTGAAAATCTACAATGTACAGTATGCCGACTGTTTTAACAGAAACATTGTGTTTATTTGAATGTTTGTTGAGACCATTAAAACATCATCTGTAGTGAGAGGACACATCAATTGGTTTTCTGATGTTTGTGAACAACCTTTTGTTTTTTCTGCATTTGGTACAAAACGATTAAATATGACTTTAATCATTTTAAGCAGAAGATAAATATAAAGTATGTTCTGTTGCACTTAATCCAAACATAAATGCACGTTTGCTCTTGGCTCAACTGTAAAACTTTACAAGTCGTTCAGTGGTGTTGTTTGGTGTTGTGTGGACCTGAGGTCAGTGAGCTCAATTTAAAATAATTTAAGTTTAAATTTAACAGCTATGGTGACAAAATCTCACTGTCACCTGTTTTCTAGATCTGCCACTGATGGGCACTAAAGTCTACTTTATCACATGTTGCTCTGATTTAATTTTAATTATGGGAAAACAAAATTAATAAGCTTTTTAAATGTTTCTCATGAGGAGGTTTTAGAGGGAGACGAAGAAAGTCATGGAAAGAAGAGATGTTCCTGTCAAAACACCTTTAGGTTTGTTATATATTATATACTGTTAAAACCATGATTCATTTTGAAATTTACCAACCATTCACATGCACACACACACACACTTTTTAAAACCATTTAGCATTTTAGTGTTGTTTCAACTCTATGAACATTTTTGGAATATGTAAATCTAATATTTTATGGAACTGCTGATATGCTTTGTATAAACTGTGTATGTGCAGGTACAGGAGTCATACTTCTTCTAGCCACAGACTGTAGCTCAGAACACTTAACGTCTGACCATCACCATGCAGCTCTGACAAATCCTCTCTGCACATCTCCCTGTGGGCTGATGATGTGGTCACACACATGCTCTGTGCTTCAGGAAGGTCAACCTCTACTGTAATAGCAGGTTTTGACCAGTAGAGCGCAGCAGCAGATTTGACTTGGTTTGGAAAAAATTCTGTTCCCCCTTCGGTAATGTGTGTGTCTGAGTTTGTGCGTCTGTGAACATGTATTTATGCTTCACTCGCTCTGTGTGTGTGTGTGTGTGTGTGTTTAAGTATGTCAGGGACAAAACATTGCTGAGCACATGTGGCAACTGTCTAAGAAGAAAAGAAAAGTTGATGACAGGAAAAAAAATGAAAGGAAGGAAAATAATGGGCACACGAAAGGAAAAAGAAAAGCAAATGAATAAGAGGAAAGAAATGCAGCTTAAAAACAGAAAAAGGTAGAAAATTATTGGAAATGAAATGGCGAGAGAAAGTGAGGCTATTGGGGGAAGAAAGGGAAGAAAATAACAGAGCAGAGGATGATAATGGGAAGGGATGAAGGGTGTAAAAGAGGCAGAGGTAGAACAATGGAAAGAGAAAGCCAGGAGTTTGTCATCCCACTGTAATCACAGCTCCATATGTGAAAAACTGCGAGAAAAGAGACCAAAAAAATAAAATATGATTGTGAAAAGGGAGCGAGGACTGGAACGTTAGGAGAAGATGCTTCAAACAAACCCACAGGCATTCTGTTTTAACCAACAAGCATCTTTATTTTGTCTCCACACCATTCAATAAATACACAATACAAACCAGCTTCATATTCATAAACAACAATGATAAAAAAAAATCATAAAATATTACTTAATTTGGAACAGAAATAAAAACAATCAAGGCAGAGAAGCAATGGGATCAACAGGAGGTGAAGACAAAGCTCATGTTTGTTGAGTGTTACACTGGAATAGCAACTGCTTGGCTCCTCCAGTAAAGCAGCACTGATCCCGATGACATGACCGATAATGAGTGGAAATATATATATATTTTTTGCAACAAATGAAAGTTGAAGAGTGAGTGACGATCGAGATGCATAACAACACATTTTCCAGATTGTCACTGATGTTTTACAGATTTGAACTCCCTTACAACCCTGTGAGATTACCATGTTTCTGTATTGCTGTTTAATCATACACTACTGGTAAACACACTCACACACACACTCTCACCTTCAAACACATTCACACAGATTTAAGCGACATTTTCCTCACTGTGTCCAGTAAGGATGGCGAGAGCTACAGTAGCTATGGCTGTACTTCAAAAAGAAGTCCTGTCAACAGAATGCACCTCAAGATCCAGCTGGACGTCCTTTAACAATCCACCACTGAATGTCTGTTATAAAAAAAAGCAACATTTGCACCTTTTGTCCTGTTGAGGTGCTTTAAAAACTTGAGCAAAAAAGAAATTCCAGCAAAAACGGAAGGCAGGAAGCAAAAGGCAGCAGGTTTGAAAAGTCTGGTTGGTCCTCTTCGTAGCTTCGTCCCTTCACTTAATGAGTCTTTTTTCAGTTTATTATTCTTCTCTGTTCATTACAATCCTGAAGCTGATAACAGGGTGGGTTTGAGCCGAGGGAGAGGGCAGGTGGGGAGACCCCAGTGTGCAGCTCTGGGTTTGGGTCCATCTGGGAGGAGGGCGGGGTTAAATGGGTAAAGATGAGTTTTTTTCAGTGGGTCACCACAGATCAGTGTGTCCAGGTTAGTCTTTTGTCTGGAGTCTTCATCACCAGACCATCTTCCTCTTTAAAATCTACGGAGAATAGAAAAATCAATGAAGACTCAAGTAGCAGGATCATAGTGTTACATCTGACTGTTAGAGCCTGAGGTCACAGCTGGTGTTTGCGTTCGTTGCTTACCGACACATTCGGGGCAGCACGAGCCTTCTCTGCGGGTGAGGTGGGAGCAGGTCAGCACTGGACACTGCTTCCTCTGACACTTAGTCACGCCGTGCTGTGGAGAAAAAAAGATGATGAAGATGAATGGTTAGTGACGACGAGTTTTCTTTACCTTGACAGAAGCACAGTCCACAATATCTCATTGACATCTTATAATGACAATATGTGTGTACAAATATGGAATAACACATGTTTTACTAATAATTGTTGATGTTGTTTCTTCAAATGTATCAGCTAATTCTGAGAAAAGTGCTAAATAAATACTGTGAGCTAGATACTGTTATATTCACCAGCTTGTTGTGGGTTTATAGGGTTTCTTTGGCTGAGAACATTTTCTTGCTTTGTCTCAAAACAATGTTGATAAAAGAGATGACGTTCAGATTCAACAGTCTTTGGTTTGACTTTTTGATTTCCATTAAAAAATAGTGAATAGAGCATCATTTCAAATCAATAAAAGAGACTCTATGCAGAAATGCAGCATATTTGCACTGGCTTGGATCACCATTACTACTGCACTTGTATTCTGTTAGTTTAAACTCTCTGTGAACTGTGACTGATTTTATCCAGAAATTAATACATCCAGATACATTCTTTCCCAAAACACAGCTTTAGCAGAATTAATCAGTTTATTTTAACAAGCTACCTTCAAATCATTTTCATAATCAGTGTCATTTTGATTTCAGTAAAAGTCATAATATTTGTATTTGAGCGGTAATTCTTAGGCCCTGCGATACTTACATCACACCAGCAGTTGATGCACTTCATCTCTCCCACCAGCGGTACCCATGGGTGCCAGTTGTCACTGTTCTGGTAGAAGTTCTTGCCAAATTTGCAGTGCCTCGGGCTGTCCGCTTGCATCATGTCGCTGTGCTCCAGGCCTGCAGGAGTCCTCTCCTCCTCTGGACACTCCTTGCAGCAGTCGGAGGGATTACGTCTCACAGGATGACTGCAGGTCAACTTCGGACACGTCACCTTTTCACAGTGTACTTCCCCTGTAGAGCCCTGACAATAAAAGATAGAGTTAGATATAATTCCCTTTTCTTCACATGCAAAATGCAGCATATTCCTGCTTTTCCACTGACAAGATAGGACTGATGAGAAATAAATTTACACTTTGCCTCAGTGTCTTTGGAGTCCAATACAAGTTAAACAATCCATTAAGGGCTTGTGGAAAGTAAATCCGGCGCCATGTGAGTGGGTTTATTGATGATGTATATTTACCTTGCAAGTGCAGACAGCACATTTAATGTAGCCAAAGGGAGGTACAAATGGATGCCATGTAGTTCCTGGAGCGTGCATCTTCTGGTCTCCTTCAAAGTAGCAACCTGAGAGAGTAGAAAAAGTGTAGAAACAAAAGTTACTGGGGAAAGTCGGCAAGATAAAGCAAAGATTCAGAGTTGAATGTTACCAGTAGGAAGAAATTCAACACAAGAAATAGTAGAAACAGAAAGACAGCAATGAAAAATAGCAAAGAGTAAAAGCAGGTCTGGTAGCTACCTTCAGGGTGCTCATCCACCCTCTCTAGGGCTTTCATGTCCTTGGGCTCCTTTGTATCTGTACAAGGAAACAGACATAACAAAGAATTAGTTTTCATCTTTATTTTTGCTGTGGGAAGCACTTTGGCAAAGCAGCAGATCCTCTTTAAAACATGACACTAAACACTTATATCTCAGCCACAAACCAAAAGCTCACCATCACAGACAGGGCAGCACTGGTCCTCAGGCTGAATGGTTCGGGGGCAGGTCAACACCAGACAGATGACAGGATCGCAGATCACAGTTCGCTTCTGCAGAAAAAAAACAGAAAGATGATGAAGATTAAGTTTTACATGCACTTCCAGAAAGTCCAAACTAATATTTATTTCAAAATCAAAACACGCATGAGTGAGTTAATGCATCTGTGGTCTTTACCTGGCAGCTGCAGGAGAAACACTTGTCGTAGTTGGGGGTCCAACGGGATCCATGAGCGTGGTACTGGTTCTCAAAGAAGCAGGTGTGAGGGTCTTTCTTTAGCTCCTCTGGGTCCTTCACAAAGAAGTCATCAAACCCATCCTCCTCCACCTCCTCTCTAGCCCCAAACACACAGTTGTTTGGCACATGAACCTGGACAGAGGAAGTGTATCGGATCGAAGAATAGAGGGGGTAGATGTGGGATAGGTGAAAGAGAGGCAGAGAAAAAAAGAGACATAGAAGTTAGGATATAAGAAATTTGCTGGCGACACCTGACTGGTGTGAAGCCGACTTGTTAATTGTTCCTAAGTGGAGCGTTTCTTAAGCAGATGGCTGTTTATGTGTTGGACCTGTTTGTTATTAAAGTGGCTGGAACCTGGTTTGTGTGTCATCACTTTCTTTGTGAGTGTCTGACTGCGCAAAAGAACTCTTCAGCCACTACACCTGCAAGCTGCAAACAGGTTTGTGGGCAACTGTGG
>OMLM01004031.1:43157-54885 GCA_900302695.1 Helostoma temminkii | reverse complement strand
GTGTGAACCCCAATAAAAACTTTTACTTAAGTCTCTTCAGGCAGACAGCACCTGCCAGTGAAAATGTGTTTGTGTGGGCTAGTGAACATAAATACTCTTGGCTAAAGGAGGCCCCAAGGACACAACCCTTCTCTCTGCTTAGGCTCTTCTACTTTATCTTCTCTTCAATGTTAAGGCATCACTTTTCTGTACTAGTATTGCACAACATGATCTTATCAAGTCTCTCAGCCTGATTATGCTGCTTAGCTGCCATTTTATCATGTTTGTTATGGTTGTGAAATGGTTGTAACACAGCTGTTTTACAGCTGTGTTTTACTATAACAGTTGTGAATAAGGTCATTGTGCCGTCACTGAGTGTAGCGGTTATGCTTGTCCACTCTGTTTGCCATTGATATAGATATGGGTTTTAGCTTCTGTTGCTAAGTCCTGAGAAAGGAGAATCTGCAAAGTGGTGTTTTGTACATACCCGTCCTCGTATTTCTCCTCGGGGGTTCAGCTTGGTGCTGACCTGGATGAAGGCTGTTCCCTGGTCCAGGTGTTGTAGTAATTCAACACCGATGTCCTTTAACACTCCCTGAGCCTGGAGGAAAGGAGAAGAAAATCAACATGAGCATGTTTCTATATGATGGATTTTATGTATTTGCTTACATGCAGTTGTGTCTGTGTTTGATTACCTGTGATCCGTAGAAGCCGGTCAGCAGCCTCTTGTGTGTGGTGCTGCTGTCGTCTAGTTCTCCAATCTCAGCCAGTCCGTGAAGATGGGCGTTCACAGTGATGTCGTCAGTTTTGCTGAGGCCCGCAACAACAATCTCGTAATGCAGGTGGCACTGTTTGTCCACTGACACCCAGGCATGACCAGAAGCACCGGTTCTTACTGGTGGTGACACAAAGAAGCCAGCCAGAGGAATAGGCAACTCTGGAGAGAGAAGAAATTACTGAACGTTACAATGAATCCAGGACATTTTTACAGTAAGCCACATATTTCAATGTGATGTGTCTCTCTCTCTCCTGCTTCATTTGATCCATACCATGTCTGGGTGCCTCCATGCCACTGTAGAGCAGAGCCTTGATCAGCCCCCTCAGCTCTCCCTCTTGGTTGTGTGCCGTGGCCACGTTGATAAAGAGTTCATTCTGCAGCAACATGTGGATGTGTCGCGCCTCCAGTCGGCTCCAGCTGCCCACCGCCTGCCCCGTGGCCTTGTTGTACTCTGGTGTCAGGTCGTAGAGCACAGAGCGCTTGTTTCTGCGCCTTGGCTTCAGCTCAATAGTGAGGCCAACCACTTCGCTGGTTAGACCTGCAACTTGAACCTAGAACGAAGGAGCAAAGAACAAATGGGTCAAGCTGAGTTTTGCTTATTGTTACTTGGAAGTGGAGCTTGTGCTAATAAATGTATTCTTTGGAGTATCAGGACGTGATAGGAATTAACAAAGCCATACCTGGTAGTCGAGTGTGCCGTTATCGTGAAGGCTGAAGGTAGCTGAACCCACGCCTCCTGTCTTCCCCGGGGTCAGCGCATCACCACTGGACATCACACTCTGAATAGCTGAGTCAGACAAGGACAGATTTACGTGAAAAAAAATTCACTTCAGAGCACATTTCTGCCCACACTTCTCATCTAAAGCCACCACTTCCCCCCTCTGAGTTTCCTCCTTAAACCACGGTAGAGCGCTGACAGCATGCGAGATGAGGCAATGATTCCTGCCATGTTGCTGCTTATTTGAAGCAGGAGAAAGAAAATGATCACATAACATTCCCTCGTGTTCTGCACACATCGAAGGCACATACCAGTAAAGTCACTGAGAAAGACTTATGGAAGGGACAGATTAAATTGAACCACTAATCAGGAGGCTTGTGTAATTGTGTGTAAGGCCTTGAGCCAAAAACATATATGTTGCTGAACTGTCTGGCATAATTGTAAAACCCACCCAAGGTTAAGCTGTAGAATGAGGTAACCATTATTGAATGCAGCAGGCTTAAAACAATTGAGCTGAGAGGACAGGAGGGAATGAGTAACAGAGACCAATGTGCAGAGAAAACGTTTAGAAAATGACACATGACTGAAGGAAGGGAGAGAAGAAGAGAGTGTGTTGGGTTTGAATTCTTCACACATAACGTCAAGCTGTTAATCATAGAACTGGAACACCAGCACCAAGTGTCAGGTCCAGCAGACTGTGACCTTGGCAGCACCAGTGTGTGAGTGTGCACATTTTTGTATGTGTGTGTGTGTGTGTGTGTGCACGTCTGAGTGCGTTAGCGCCTTTCAAAGTGTTTCAAGGTGCCGGACATCTTGATGTTCACTGTTTGTGTTGTTCGATGTTTAAGAATGATTCCCATGAAAAACCATGTGTGCTTTAACGGTTTCAGACGATTGGGTTGTCCACAGCATTCCTGAAACCTCTGTCTCTCTTTTGGTCTGTCTCACACGCACACACAGACACACACACACGCACGCACGCACACATGCATACACAGTCTTGGTGGGCCACCAAGTCAAACAGAAGGTCTATAAACATGGTTTTTCCCCAGCGATAAGACTTGAAAGGATGGAGACAGAAAGAAAAGAAGTATTTACAGAGGAAAATGACAAAAACAGGCACAGATGGACTAGCACAAACCGATTGCAACAGAAAACATATTCTCAGCATTTTCAGTGTTTGTTACATGCTGAGTGTTGGGCACGAACTCGTCGGAGTTATATGGAGACAAGAACCATGAAAAAAGATTTCATTTTGTGTGTGTAAAGTTGAAAGGTGTGCTTGGTAGCAGTAAAACTTACTGTCACACGATTTTCTGCCTGTGATGAAGCCAGAGATCCGTCGCGCATCCTGACCCTCAGTTGTTACAGCGATCTCCAGCTGACCGCGGGACAACCAGAACAGCTCACGGCTGTTTAGGTCTGTCAGCACTTCTGCAAAATCTGGATCCTGCACAGATTGAAATTGTTTGTGGGTCAGACGTATTACACTGCAAACAAAAGCCTTTTCAGAAATGGAAATGAAAATGTCACATTGTGCTGCTAAAATTTTGACATAATCTTGGTACAGCTGATGTGTTTGCAAAATCACCAAACCCCAATGTATTGAGACATAAAGGGCTTTTCACTTCACTTTATACTCACAACAGTAAAATCTCATCAAGACTAATCCAACGATCACATCACAAAGACAGAAACCATGTTGGACACAAACTGTTCTGTTACACCACCACTCTCACATTAGCCATGTGCAAAATTATTGTTTGCATTGTCTTAACATGTTTCATTCTGAGAGAAGTGTAATTTCAAGCAGACAGACTGGACTCTGGACAGACATGGGGACTGGTCAGGACGTTGAGAAATGTTGGATTAATAAGACAGATGTATGAGCACGTTGAAGAAATGTTACTTTTATGACCTCAGGGCCTCCGTTCAATATAAATATAGATGTACTATAAATCCACACAGTGAGGAGCCAAAACCGAGTGGGTCTGGGCAGAGAAGGGTGACTTACATTTGGGAAAATGAATGGATAGAATAATGAGAGGGGAGTAAGGTGCAGAAGGATATATTGTGGGCTGGTGTAAATCAGGCAGAGCAGTAATACTGTCAGGATTACAGATCCAGGAAAAAAATGACTTCACACGTTTAAAAATCCAAAGTGTTTGCCCGTCTCTGTGTGTATTTAGAGTTGGGAAATAAAAGGCTGAGAATTATATCTGCTTTGTAGTTCATGCGCCTCTGTTAATCAGATAGACTTGAAATGAGTCAGCGGTTTGGACTTCAGTGTCTTTGCTTGAGGACACTTTCAGGGATCATGTTGCTGAGCTCGAACTTTTCACATATTTTTCACGGTCTCGCTCACCGCTAGGCTCAAAAGAGGCGCATCGGCCCTTCACGCAATTCCTGGCAGAATTAAAAACAGACCCGCCTTTCATCACTCCGCTCCCTCCTTCCTCCCTCTATCCATCTCTACCCACAGACCACTAACCACTGACATGTGTGAGGAGTGTGTACAGGCTGTCCCCCCTCCCTCCACCGTGTCTCTCATCCCTCGCTCACATCTGTCTCCTTCAACTGCTCCTCTCACACACTTTCTCCCTTCCCTCGTTTCCCCCTCACTCTTCCTCTCCATCTCTTTTTGTTGTCACATCGCTGGGTAGCTAGCTGTGATCAGAGCGGCGGCCACAACAGTACAAGGATGTGGCGAGCAAACCACATCCGTCTGTGAGTGGAGGAGAGGTGGAGAACTGGGAGTGTGTCTGTGTGTGTGTTGCTGTGTCACATGTTCCTAACCAACAACAACACTACTCCTCCTACAGTCACCCCCAACACTTCCCACATTCATTAAGCAATTATGTTTTCCAAGAAATATGCAGGAAAACCTGAATATTTATATTTTTAATCAGTTTAGGAATGTGGAGATGAATTATGTGCTGGAAAACAGTGCCTGCCAGTACTTTGGTATCAGCTCGGAAAAGACCACGTCGATGCTGGTAAGTGTGTGTATTACTCACATGAGAGGTGATGTTGGCTAGGATCGCTCTCAGGATGTGCTGGCGATACACAAGCTCGACTCGGATTGGCACCACAAGGGGCTCTGAGGAGAGAGACAGTATTCACATTTATGCCTGTTGCTAATTCAGTATTGCCTTTTCCAAAAGTGCAATTGATAGTAAGTGGTGATCCCACATTGGTCCCACTGGTTTTGTTAAACTTTTATTTTTCCAGGGATGATTAGCTGCTTTGCTCTCTCTTATCCAGCAGTCCAGGAGTAGGATTTATTTCTTGTATTTTTTCTGTCAATCCTAAAGTATTCCCAAGCTGTCCCACTCCGTGTTTTTGTCTCCCTCCCCTCTCACCTTTTGCTTTGTGTTTGATGAGGCCTTGCAGGATGAGGATGAAGTGAAGGTTATTCTCTGTGTCGCTCAGTGTCAACATGGCGATGCCTCCCATGCCTGAGTTCTCTTCTTCTGATGTCAGTGTGGAACTAAATGTCTCTGCACATAAGACACAGTCACATTTTGAGCATCTGCGTTTTCACACGCTTTTCGTCTACATTCTTTCACACAGGGCTCTTTAAGATTACATCACATCTCATACAGCTCTTCTGCTGTAAATACTCATGTTATGATGAACTACAACACAAAGACAAAGACACACACACACACACACACACACAAATGGAACATGAACCATGCACACGCACCAGCAAACAGCGCTCTGTGTTTGATGATTTTTCCCTCCACTTCTTCTCGTCTGCTTGTGGATGCGGTCATACTGATCCGCATCTGCTCAGACTGCAGCTGTCGCATTAGCGGCTTAGCCACATTCTTCCACACTCCGCAGATCTGAACAGGTAAGAATAACATTGTCACTGTTAAAATAAAATCCAGACAAGCAAGAAAACAAGCTTTCAGACAGACAACACTGTGCACATCTGCTAAATATATAAAACCGTTCGATTGTGCTCTATCCTCAAGAGTAGACCAGACCTTAAACATAAAACCTCTACTTTTCCCTGAGAGCAGAGGGAAGAAATGTGGCAGCGTGCCGGTACCTCATAACTCAGAGTTCAGGGGTAATCTCCATTTTAATTAGCAATACTTTCTGTCCCCCTGCTAAGAAGTGATGTAACGTGAAAAATTCTCTCTTTCCCAAAGTTTTGCTCCAGTGTTGAGTGTTTTCTCAAAGGTCCTCTGGAGCTTGACACTAACATTTATCTAAAAATAATAATTGGCCAGTTTGTGGGACCCTGTATTTAGGGGGCTCCTGCTTTGCTGAACAGAGCTGCAGTCTGGAATGGAATGAGGAGATGTGTGTATTTTGGCATGAAATGATGTGCAGTGATAGAGTCAGACGTTATGGAGCATGTGGTCACACATGTATGGATACTACTGTTACACCAACATTTATCAGTTTACTGATTTATCATAATATTGGCCTTCTTTAAGTCAACTCTCTGATGGTGGTTTGTCTCTGCTGAATGGCAATTACTGAAACGCAGCAGAAAGGAAGTGTCAGTGTTTGTGTATGTGAGTTTTATTGGTTTTTGGAATTTGTTTTTGAACGCAGTAATGCAGTGGAAGCGCTCGTCGTGCCAGCACTTTTTATTTCCCCTCTGTCTCGCACAGGAAACAAACAGACACACACAAGCACATGTAACAAAAAACATCACCGATTATTTGCTGATGCCTTACCATCTCCGACTGTCCTCTGGGGACCTTGTACTCAAAAGCGGTGGTACCATCTGAATCCATGAAGACAATTCTACTGGGATGACCCATTCTGAAAATGTTGGGAGACAGATGAATCACATTTCATACACATATTTTCTCTGTAACATTTTTGTAACCTCTTGACGCTACAGCAAAACTATGTTTTAAACAACAGAGAAATCATGGCGTCTTTTAAAGTTGCTACTTTAAACAACTAAAGTTTGTTTGGGATAAACAGGAGATGAGCTGAGAGGTTAGCATGAGCAGTAACACGACTCTTGCATCATTGCATGTCTGCAGCTACAGAAAACCCAAAGGGGCAGAAGTTTCCACTGTGACATGCAGCATGCTTTACCTCTGGTATGTGATGGAGAAGGCCAGGCTGTTTCTGGTCAGAGAGAAGCGAGCCCTGGCAACACCGCTGGAGCTGGGAAGCCATGAGTCTGTCACTCCTGTCAACACTGCTACAAATTCTGCAGGAGGAGAGAAGACCATGTTATACGGTGTTCTTAAGTTTACTTCACATGTAGCATGACCATGAAGCCTTAGAGTCACAACAAGCCACTTGAGTTGTGTGTAATCCATGTTTAGTTTTAAACCTTATCCTTGCAGTTATAATTAGCTCTAACACATCTCAGTGAGTTGTTTTGATTATATTGTTACGTGTGTGTTAGTGGTCTGTTAACAGGGGATCCTACTCACCAGTGCGGCTATCCCCAGGTCCCAGTTCCTCAGAGCTCAGGTAGGATCTGTCGTTGTAGGATTTATGGAGGTCATCCTCCTTCTCTTTGTTCTTCTCATGGAAATAATCAAATGTGTCCAACATGGAGTCAGTCTGTTTGTTGTCACTGTCACCTGAAGAACAGAAACATTTAAAGTTGAGATATTTGCTGTGTATTTAAAATGACAAGAAGTAAGGTTAGACAAGCTTTATATACAGTTATTGTTGGCCTCTGATTTAGTAGAAATAGGAACATGTTTTTATTATATTTCTTGAGCTTTAGTGTTGGTTTTTGAAAGTGATGCAGCGTCTGGTGAGATAAACCATGTGAACCCAAACATTTCAAAACACACAGATGAGACAAACGCATGGGCTGTCCACTCTTTCCCCCTTGATTATGTTTTGAGCATAAATAAAAAGTGTGAAATGAGTATGGAGTCAGAGAGGAGCTGTGACGAACTCGTGTTTGACAAGATAGGTTAAAAAAAATACAAAAGAAAGAGCAGAAATTGGAAAAAGAGATGATTTAGACATCGATTTCAATTCATTGTTTAGATCTGGTCTCTCTGTGTCTCGGCCGTGGGGGTAACTAACCAGGGTCGTCTCTTTAGAGGAGAATTGGGAGTGACACTCGCGTGCAATCCCAACAATGACCCACTGTTCTACACAAACTGCTATGCATCCTGATGTAATGTGTAGACCTTACGGCTTTACACACACACACACACACACACACACACACACAGAGGGACACATGCTGCAGTGCTCATTCAGGCAAATACAGACACACATAACTGATCTTGAGAAAGAAAACCACACAGCGCCTCTTACTCAGCCAGGTTTTTTTTTTTTACATGTTGTCTCCCTGAGAGGTCAGCTGAACTATCTGCTTTCTTTCTTGCTGTGTGATTGGCACACACACACACACACACACACACACACACACACACACACACACACAATTCAAATCTCATCATTCTTTTCTCTCCCTGTGCTCCACTGGGCATGCTTGAGGGCTTCTGGGTAGTGTCACTCTCACTTCTCTCCACTTAGCAATAGTGCACGTATTCCTCACTTGCAGCAGTCACACAACATGCTCACACTATATATATATATATGTATATATATAAAAACACAAACACACACACCATTTTCCATCACTTATACAAACATACTTGCTGCTTTGGTGCCAAAGCTAAGACAAACACACTCAAACCTTTTCCTTAAAACCTAACCACAACACACACATGCACACACACACACAGTAATATGCCAATTGCCATATGCCAATTCTTGACACGCACACACAAAGCACAGTGTTGTCCCCACAGTGCTTTACCTTTTCTTTCCATTCCATTACCAGACACACATGTCGTAGAAAAACACACAATCTGCTGAATAACAGTGCAGCTTGAAGACCCACCCTGTGTGTGAGCAGGGAGCTCTAATTCTGCAATAAGGTGGGATTGTGTGTGCGGCAGTGTGTAGACGAGGTAACCGGCAATGTGTGAGTGAGGCTAAATTAGATGGGTGGTGCTTTTAGTTGTGGCTGGTTAGAGAAAATATGTGCTTGACTCGGCTGAATGGAAAATCAATTGACCTGCTGGTTCTATCCAACAGCTGTTCGGAGGACTAACTAGGTGACCCAGGGGAAAGGAGAGAAACTGGGGATTTAAAAGGGAAAATGGAGGTAGAAAGGGAACGAGAGGTGTACATTAAAAAAAACAACTGTGGGAAAAGACCATGGCTGCGGCAGAGAACACTCATTTTCACCATCTCCCATAAGGGTACTATCGTCACTGTGTGGATGTGTCATTTTCTCATTACTAATGGTTTAGGTCAGCTTTTAGCAGGGGGCAAGACTGGGTTAGTTGGATGATTACCTTTGGGGCAGGTTTTGCAACAGTGTCCTGGCAGGAGGATTGGGTCATCGCAGTCTGGGTCTGGACAGTCTTGCTTGATGTTCTTGCAGTTTACCTTCCCAAATACTTTGCCGCGACGGCTCTTTTGCTGTCGGAGAAACACAGAGATCAATTACTCACCATCTGAAACCACACAGTGAAGTAATTCTGCTAGCTGGAGTTAAAGCTCAGACAGAAATTTATACAGTTACACTGAGAAAAAACTTACAGGTTCGCAGTGGCACTGGACACAGTGCATGACACCGAAGGGCTCCCCCAGATCTGGGTGCCATGTGTCCTCCAAAGAATAGAATCGACCTCCAAATGAGCATCCTGTAACACAAACACTGCTGATTATACATGTCTCTCTTCAGGGTCAAACTCTGGATGGTTATAATCACAATTCTTTGGCTCTCTTCAAACCAGAGACAGCCTTGATTACATGATTTTAGATGAGGTTTGTGCTATTATGGTAGAATTCATCATGGGGCGCAAAGAAGAATTCAGCTGAGGCATTTTAAAATATGAACTGACTTATATAAGGTTTTCTGAGAAGAAAAACTGATCCTGACTCTAGGGTGACATCCAGACTGCACTAGTGTATCTTATTTCATACTCTACAACAAATATATCTTGCACAGCTCATTGCCCAGGCATGTTGGAGGTGACTTAAACTCCCTGGATCCCTCATGAGTTTTGGGACTTGACCTTGCATCCCGTCTCATCTAGATGATCCATGAGCAAGAATGAGACATTCAATTTTCCATGGAAAGATTATCAGATTGCCAGAAACACACACAGTGCATGCCAAACCTTGTTAAAGAGATTCTCAGCACTCATTTATTACAGTAAACAGCAACAGGAGGCAAGAAATACTTTAATGTGCATCCAGTTTACAATGCTCAGCCTAAAACACTAATTAAAATGATTATTATGAGTTATGTTGTTTTTGTTCTCAACTTCAGCATAATGGATTTGAAATGAAACAATGACTCTGTGGCTGCAGAGGCTTTGATGCCGTGTTGACATCCACAGTTTTCCACAGCAGCTGCTTGTGTGGAGGTGAACTTTCAGAAAGCTGAGAGTCAGCGCAGTTATCGCTTCATTTCTAATCCGGTGAGAAAAACACATCACTGTTCTAATAGATGGGGTCTGCGCTGTGTGCTGGAGTTACAGCAGATAAAAATAGTTTTTAGTGGTGTTATAACTATACTACAATCATAATTGAGTGTTACTCATGCTGAGTTACTACAGAGATATTATAGTGATTTTTGACTTGGGTAAGTGCCTGTAAGCTCAGTGAGAGATGAGCGCCCTTCACTGAACACATAACACCAACCCGAGCTGATGGCCAGCCTCGCTCACTACCACCAACCTGGTTCGTATTATTCTTTCATTAAACTGGCTGCACACTTTAAACAGTGCAGTCCAGTTAAAGGGAGCCAAGCTGAGAACCTCTCGCTTCGCCTGCCACTTCTCCGCGTTGAAATAAATCATCTAAGAGGAGCCAATGCTTGTAATGGAAAGTCGATTGATTACAGTTTCCAACGTTGAATTACACGTTAGGTCTGGTTAACGTGGAGTTCCCACAGTTTTGAACTCTGAAGTAGTTACCTTATAAAAACCGCAAAATCAAACGGCATTCACTGCGGTTATGACTCACATGTTTGCCTCCAGTTTGTACATGAAGCAACCCAGACACTGGAGACACGGTGATTTACAAAATCAAATTGTATAATGGAGGAAGTTAAGGGGGCTTTTTTATGCTATTTGGCTCTTTGGCACAACATTCCAAACCTCATGAAAAAAATGGGGAATTTGAAGTTGTCCTGCTTTTTCACAAAAACTCTATACTCATACTCACACTGGAAGTAACAGCATTGATGGGAGTGTAATTACTCTAATTCGGCATAATTATAAACCTTTAAAAGCAATTAATTGCTACAGAAAATGGACTATGGTTTTAACCACTAATGGAACAATGATGCTTAAAATTGCGGATAAAATTAATGCTGCTTATTGTATTGGATGTTACCCGAACTGACGACTGCTGCCATTAATTCCTAACAAACGTACAGTTACTTTATATCCACAAACACCGAACATTCCCAAGACCGGTCACTTTAAAATGAAGCACAGTTTGAATGGAGTTTTGCCTCAGGTTTGTACTCGTTCTGCAGGCAACACACGTAAGCAAAGTTGGAATAACTTCGAAATAAATCAGTTGGCTTTCTTACCCGACAGGCCTTTGGAGGGCATCGGTTCTCTCTCCGACTGGATGGGCAGAGCTGGAGACTTGAGCCGCGAAGCCGCTCCCGTGTGCAGCCAAGCGCAGCTCAGTACGCACAGCAAGGAACGAAGCGCGCAGGGAGCCAGCATCCCAAACCTCCCTCTCTTTCTTCCTCTCCACAAAATATTACCACTTGTAAAGCCTCTGTCGAGCTAGAACTACTAATTATACACTTTAACAAAGATGCACGCTCAACTTCTGCTTTATATCCAAGTGTCCGTCACAAGTTTGAAAGTCCGGCAGTTTTCCGAAGACAGGACATGAGCTACTCTGCTCTTTCCTCAGCACCAACGGCCTCCTCAGAGTCCCGTCCCTTTCTGTTTTATAGCCAGCTTCCCTGACAGCTTCAAGCAGCCACCGGCCGGGAGGTGGGGGCAAGATGATGGGAGGGATGGGTGATGGGTGGGGGTGGGCGATGGAAAGGGAAATCGACCCCCCTATCAATTCACTAACGCTTAAGATATGGAAACGAGCCTGTGTTTGATTGATTGGTACCAAAACTTTTTTATAACATTGTTATATCAAAACAAATTTTAGGGCCAAAGAGAAACTAGTGAAACATTATTATGAGAATCTTTTAAAAAGGATTCCCACTAGAAGACATAAGACAACAGGCAGAGTGG
>OMLM01004031.1:4514-43137 GCA_900302695.1 Helostoma temminkii | reverse complement strand
TATTTTAAAAATCTATTGTGTTAGTAGTTTAATAATTCACTATAAGATGTAAATACAGTTTTATATGTGTCCACATGCGGTTGATTTCTAGCACTTATACGCTGCAGCAGCTGTAGGACTTTCAGGACTACATCAGAGAGACAGTGGGAATCTCCACATCATGTACAGTAAGGAATGTGTGAGTGCGCTGCTGCGGCTCGCTGCACCGTCTATTTTTTCAAGTGTGTTGGAGCTGAGACCTAAGTGACTTAACAGAAACAAATGAAAATAGTTGGAATACCTCAGTGCAACTCGTTTCAGTTTGTCCTGGCCTTGCGCAGACCGGTGTCCTCTTTTAGACCCCAAACTGTTTATTTTGGCTTATACAGAAAATCCTACCTGGATTTAAAACTACATTTATTACACTGTAAATCATTTTAGGTTCATTTGACCGGGAAGCATAAGTTCTCCTGCCTTAAACATTTCAACTTTGTCGCATGAGTTTAGAAAATTAGATTCAGTGAATTAAAAATATCAAGTTGAAGCCATGGTTGGTTTGTGACATATTTATCTTAGCTTCACATTTTCAGGCAGTTTTCCATTTGACTTGAAGAAACTACTGCTGCAGATGTTGAATCCATTTTGAACAAAAAGTCAACAGATGTGATCTAAAGTTGCTCCCAGTGACTTAAAAATAAACTATACTTATAATTAGTGACAATGGAGACTGAAACTAACTTTAATCATCTATAGTAATTATGAAAATAGACTTAATTTAATGTGCATGAATGGGTTCTTCAAACTTCAAAGAGCAATCTCTCTAGAGTTTTGAACTCCCGAACAATGCATGATGGGACATCAGCTGAAATGCTGTTGCTGTGACTTTAAAACCTCAACTTAACCCAGTGAAATACCAGCAGTGGATTCAAATCAAAGGATCTCGATGTTAGAGCGAATGTTTTTAAGTATAAAGTGGTCTGGTAAACAAAACCCACGTATTTACGCTAAATTCCTGGATGAAGTTTTACACTCTGTGACTTAATTTCACGGTCTCTCTCTGTTATGGACACAGGTGCCAAAAGCCATTTAAGTGCTCAATGTGGCCATTGAGGAGCTTCACAACATCAACCATGAGTAAAATTTATTAGGGCCTATTTAGATTTTGGAAATGTTCCCATCAAACAAAATAGAGCAGTTGAGCAACAGTCCAGATCCTCACAGTTGGTCCCTGGGGGCCAGAACAAGCCCTCTGCAGTTCAAGTTTACATTAGTGTAGTGGTGCGTGGTGATTGATGTCAGAGTCCAGGAAAAGTCAGGTTATTATATGTCTGACATGTTTGGCATAAAGGAACGATTGGTTGTGGATTTTTGACAAAAATAATGTGTAATTATTAAAATCGTGTTGCCATGTTTGCTGTTTTCTGCATCTTATAATGTAATATAGAGAACGTGTGCAAACCAGTGTCTCAACAGTGAGACGCTGTTTGTTCCCATTCAAGTCGAATCACTGCTTCTTATTCCAGACACACAAACTGTATCTTTACACTAAAACACGTAAAAAAAAAACGTGCCACATCTAATCGCTTTTGTGCCAGAAGCGCAGACCGAGGTGCGAGCGCAAAGTGTTATTTTTATGCATGTGTCACATTATGTGGCCTGTGGGAGCCACTTCCATCCGGGTGTGGGGCTTCACGCGGCTCTTCCTCCTGCAGCAATGGGAGTCGATGATGGCCTGTTTGCACTTCATCATCGGGTGATAAGCGACGCTTTTCTTTTGCGCTGCACACGGTGATTCATTAGCCAGACTGGATGGTAAATTGTCTGTTGGAACTAACAAAGCCCGTTGCACTTACTGCACCTTTGGGATGAAGCGTATTTGTGTATTGGAGGCATATATTCAAAAAGCGAGTTTTTGGGAGTGCCCCAAACTGTATTTCTTTATGAAACATGATACAAGATCCTTCCTGCGTCTGACGCCTCCGTTCAGTCATTTCCTACGAAATATCACTGCTCCAAACGCGTGTGTTTATTTTAGTGCATCCCGACGCTGTGAAAGCCAAGAAAAACAATATCAATGTGTAATTATTCAAAGTGTAAACTCAAACGCTCCTCGGGGATGGTTTTAAGTGGTTGTGTCAGGTTGTTTTATTGTGGATGATTAGCAAAGAACATACAGTTCATGCTCATACAGGCCTCGTCAAGAGACCACAGATCAACCTGAATGCGTGAAAATTGACGTTAAGGTTATTTTGGACAATATATGTGGATAATTGTAAGCTGTGTTCTGGCCTGCCATTGAGCTGTGTGAGTTACTCTGTCTGCGAAGCCCTTTAATCGACATAATCTTCTAATTACAGATGAATTTTCTTTAGATAAACAATACATTCTTCTTGGATTTATCCGTTTCTCCATAAATCGTTTTGACTGAAGTGAGAAGAGGCGCTGGGCGGGTGAAAGAGAAGAGTGGGAATAAACTCTGAACTCATTTTTAATGTGTCACGTTACAGCCCAATAAAATCGATTAACCATGGCTGTTCTTCATCAATCTGAACTCCGATCAGGACTTAATTAGAAACAGACACAATGCTCCTTTTTTTTTTATATAATATCGCTCCTCAGCCCAGGAATGTCTCTGAGGAGAGCGCAGTAACTGGCACGGGAGAAACATGCAGCAACACATTTTATAGAGCCAAATGCGACATCATTAAAAGGGCATTATCGACATTTGTGCTCAGGCATGCTTACAGTGTGTGTGTGTGTGTGTGTGTGTGTGTGTGTGGGGTATCGGCTGTAAATCAGTCATAATGGCATAATGGTGCAGCTGGATGGATACACATGTGGATACTCCACTCTCCATCATCGCGCTGTGTATTTGCTCGTGTTTGTCAGACGCCTCGGCTTGCAGGTCATAAATGCGGATTGTTTAACAGTATCGCCAGCACCCCACCCCCAAATCTGTCTGTCTGCCGACACAGCACACACTCACAGGGACCGCATCCTGTTTGCCGGTCGGGGCTGGAGGGGGTGTGTGTGAATATTCAGCCAGTGAGCTATGATAGCCTGGCAGATGTGCCTCTCTCCCTCCCTTTCAGTCACACACACACCACCTGTTCCTCATCACAGGGAACCTCTCTGCACTAACAAGCATGACATGTTTTAGCCTTTGCTTTTACAGTGACACACAGTCATATGGTTGGTTAATAGAAATTAATGGTATATTTTTTTAAAACCATGTATTTTTCTTCACGTAAGGGGCCGTAAGTTGTTGTAAATACATCTTTAAAATGTTCCCATGTGGCTCGCAGCGCAAATTCTGTTTAGACTCTATGCGGCCTCCTATTTCAACCTTATTGGTTTGTTGGAAATGAATCGTAAACTTTAAACACTTATCTGTGACTCATGTTTGTATAGCTGTGGTTGCCTTTGCGTTCCTACCGTGGCCTATGTGCACATGGATTATTGTTTCAGAGGAGCAACTCATTGGAGGTGTTGGAAATGTGTCTTTAACGACACAAAGAGTCAGAGTGGATCCCATCACATCCCATGCTGCATCCCACCGCAGCTCTAATTGTTATCTAACAGCATCAGACGCAGGATGTGGGCTACCTCTGAGCAAGCTGTAAAAAATGCCTCTAAATGGCAAATGACAGAGCAACAAAACAATAAACGCATGATGCGTTTACAGCCACTGTTATGCTGATGCTGATAATGATGGTAATAAGAGGCGAGCCGCTCAGTTGTAAAGCTAATTTTGCGTTGCTCTTGACAACGGAAAAGGGCGAATGGGCCTTTCCTCTCTCAATATGCAAATCGAGAGAAGTCTTGCAGAGTTGATGTTTATTCATACAAACGGAATCAATTTGCAGACACAGTCGAAACTGTAGAGAGAAAAACGGACCTCTTTTATTCTCACAGCCGCTATTTCCGACATAAGGAGCCGTGGTGAGAGCGTGTGACAATAATTATGGGAGGCAATTAGCGAGCAGAGGCTATCTCCAAATATACTGGCTGTTGTGGGAGGTTTAGAGCTGTTTGGTTTATTTTGACACCTTGGGGAGATGTCATGAGCGTCATCACGTTGTGTAATTAGTGGAGACTGAGTTATTTTAACTATCATACTTTAGTGCATATACAGACTCGGCCTCTTTATTTAAATAAAGTCGGTAATTTTAAGTACTCCATTACAAGAGCAGCTCAGATGGTTTTTATCAATAGTAGGTAACAAAAGTCATTATTAAACCAAATGGCTTCTGTAAGTGGCCTTAATGGCAGCGCTTGATTAAACACATCCAACTGCTGCTTTCTAATCATGTTGATCAGAAAACATGGAGACATGAACGCGCAAAGCGATGCAGTTATGAAACTGTGTGAAGTAAAAAGTATAATATTTCCCTTTGAAATGTAGAGAAGCAGACGGCAGGTTCATTTGTATACAAAAGCAACTGAAAGCGCTTTAATGTTCTTCAGAGGCATTAACGCATGAAAGGAGACACAGGACAGTATGAAAGACACAGAAATGGGATGTAAATTAGTCAAATGAAACAATTAAGTGTGTCAAAGGAGAGTGAAGATATTATAAACATAAAAGCAGAAACATACTCAAGTGTGAGCACCTCAGAGATGTACTCAGCCACTAATTTCATGTTGGGAAAGTCAGAATACCAAACACACACACACACGGCACAGCGAGTTTCAGGTCTATGATGACAGGCTCCCTCTTTCCTCTCGGCTCTTTGAATTTTGCATCACGCTGGTCTCATTTCTGTTTACAAGAGTCAAATTGCTTCCACACACTTTATATGTAAAAGCCGATAGATGTGCACAGAGAGAGAGAGAGAGAGTGAGAGAGAGAGAGCGCTGCGCCAAAAGCGGTCACTGCACACGCATTTTTCACTTGCGGTAAATACCTCGACCCTTAAACATCAACACACATCATCCTGACGAGTGGTCTGAGAGGCGACAGTCTAACGAGCCTCTATTTGACTCATCGGTTATTACCGAGTCTGACCGGCTGCTTAACTGATTTCGTGCATGCATGAAATGAATAATGCTCCATGGAAAATTGGCCCAAGTCCACTGTTGCTATTCCTCCTTAGCAGTGCCCTGCAGCGCCGCTTCTGACTGACGCTTGTTTTAGTTGCAGTGAGTTTTTGTCTTTTTACAGAGTCTGGGTGGTCTGACTGGTCTAAATACTGTGAGACTGCACCTTACAAAAGGCAAACACAGGAGAAGATGGGATGGTAGAAAATAGACTGCACATTAGCCTGCTTGATCACAAGTCATATGGAAAGTTCACAAGCAGAAATAATAAGAACAGCGGTGATGCCAAGTGTGACTGGTGTCAGTGGTTCTGAGGAGGAAGTAGTAAAAGTTTATACTTTTTATAAAATAGTAAAAGTTTATACTTTTACTATTTTCTGTGCCTGAATTGCTGAAACTAAATGAGTCTTTATAAAGAATCAGGGGTCCAAAAGTCAGTGAAGAGGAGAAACAAGTTTTAGTCACAAAGAAAAAGCTATGAATCAACATTTAGGTCAACATTCAGGCAAAAGAAGTACACGAGCTTCACCGAATAAAAGTGCCGCTGCGATCATGTCATTTATCACTGTTCTCTAATCTCTCCTCTTCTCATGTAAAACGTTGGCTTCTGCAGCTCAGTGCTACTTTAAAACACTTTCTCAGATGTGTGGCCTGAGCCAGTTGATCTATTCAGGGCTTCTTGGCAAGAAAGCTGTTGGGAATCAGCTTATTTCTCTTTTACCAGTTCATCACCTGCTGTCTTTAATTCATACATGCTGTTTTCCCTTTCTCCCTCACTGTTCTCCCACTCTCTTTTGAAGTCTCTGGGAGTCCTGGGTTTTTCAAAGGGTCAGAAAAGGGCAGCCCTACTGTTCTACCGAAGGCAGGCTGTGGGACAAACGCATGTTACCACCTGTCCTCTCTGCTCTGTGTCAACACCGCTGGTGTCACTGTACTCGCGCCTCGTCATCTCACCCCCTGCTGCTCGTACATTGTTCCCTCTTGCTTACATTCCGACATTCATGAGTGATTCAGCAAATGCACACACTCGTGCTCGCGCTCACATACACACATACAGGAACGTGTGTGCTACTACTGTAGGACCCCTACTGTCTGACAACCATCTACGAAAGACAAATCAAGGTGTCCCGCTGCTAAAAGCCCACCCTTTCCTCACACTTCACATTATAGAGGATTCTTTCTGGCCTGAGCCCAAACCAGTGGGGGTTGTGTGGTGGAGAGAAAGACCTGTGTCCTGGGGAGAGAGTTAATTTGCAGGATCGGGGTCACACAGAGAGTGGAAAGAGGCAGCCAAAAGTCCTTCAAGATGAAACATTAGCCTTTCAAATGGCAGCCACAGATCAAACTCAAAGAAGCAGTGGGAAAAAGTTTCAGAAGCTCTTTTTATTCATCCCCAGTTTCCTGTCTTGAGTGACTAGAGGACAACGTCCCAGGAATCCCAAGATCTGCCAGGGAAGCCAAGGTGGAGCAGGATGATCCAGAGCTGGACACCAGACCTGAGTCTGAGTCTGACACAGCCAACTCTTCAAACTTCTGTATAACTTTTCTCACAGATTGGAAATGAACGTCCCTACACCACCGGCCTCCAGTAGCTATGCAAGGTCTCCTGTAAGCCGAGTCCTTACTGAGGTAGATGTGGGGAGGTGGAGACAGGCCACAGCGCAGCCTCAGCCGGCCATGGCCCAGGCCCAGAGCTGGGATAACTCCAGCAGGACTGAAACGGGTAGGCAGTGTGGCTAGGTGCTCGTGGGTCAGAGCGTTGTGGAAGCTTAGGGTTCCCCCTCCGATATTGAGGAAGACCCCAAGGGTTTTGATCTGGGGCGGTACAGTGCAGAGTGGCTCTAAGCTCCCATCATACACTGCACAAAAAGCCGAGCCCTGCCTCTCAAGCCACCAGCCGGCACAGCGATCCAATGAGATCACACCTGAGTGAGACAGAAAAATTAAGTTCTAACAGTACAAATATTCACAGTTCCAGAGAATTGATCCCACTGAGGTGTTGTGAACTTTGCATTAAGCACCACTATGAGGTCAATAGATGTATATAATGTATATAATATATGTTTCTGCTGTGTCTGGACTCTTGTTGTAGTGTTGTAGGATGAAATTCTTTTGTCCTAGCAGGTTATGCTGTGTCTGTTGAAGAACTTTGTTTTTTTATCTCCGCTCACTGTCACAGCAACATACTAGTACAACAGTAACCATTTTCCTCTGACAACGAATCCAAAAAGGAAGATGTGTGTGAGACAGCTGATGGCTGAGTCTTATCCAGCGATCAGTGGTCTGTCAGCATCCTAACCATTTGGTGTCACTGTTAACAGTGAAGCTGTGTGATGACGTGTGCACATGTGTTTTTACAAGTTTGTCTTCATTTGACTATAAGCCTGAACATGCACACTCTTGATGACTAATCTGTAGTATTTCTGGAAGTAATAAGTGCACTGGCATCAAACGAACCATAACAAAACTCAAGCGAGTTCTTACCAATCCTGTACATGGAGCTGTTGCAGACATCCACCTCCCAGTAATACTGACCCCGAGCAATTACAACATCAGCGCAGACCTGCGGGAAGGGTGACAGGACTTTGGGATCAGAGGCCATTGTTGACCTTATGACCTTGTTGTCTGGAGGTTTGCCTTGGGGGCTCTCTCCTTGGTGGGTGACAGTAAGGAAGGAGTTGGAAAGATGGAGGGTTGGTTGAGCACTGGAAGGGTCCAGAGCAAAACATAGTCCTAGGATAGACCAAATGATAGTGTAAGAGGAGTTTTTAAAATTAATAATAAGTAAAATCACTCTTTTTCCGTAAATTATGCTTCTATTCAGAAAGTCGGGGTTGTGTTGCAAAGGCATGCTGTGTTTGTTAACGCAACTATACAATCTTAAACCTAATTTTTGCAGTTAGTAGAGCTGAACATGTACACTTCATGTACTTTGTTCAGTAGGTTACACACATATGAGCCTTACCAAACACTGACCGCTCCATCTCTTCTTCTTGGAGGTCTACAACACCATCCACTGGTGATACTTGGGGACTGGCAGTACTTATGACTGTATCAAACAGATCAGGTTTCAGTGTTGACAGTGATGTGCATACAGCTAATTCCTAGAAATTGCCTGAAGCCATACTCACCATGTAAAATGCTATGTGTTGTCTCCCTGCAGTGTGTGTCTCCCTGTAAATAGGGAGGGGAATGCAATTTTAAAATGTTTAAATCCCAACACAGGGACTTCACACCCCATGTTACAAAAATGGATTCTGAAACCCAACTGCAGTTTTAAAGGAGGAAATGTGCCGAGGTGTCTATATACAATATATTGTGCTAATTAATGAGCTTCAGAACTGCTGGTAGTTTTTTCTTGGCAATTTTCCCCCGTTCCCACTCTTCAGGTAATAAGTTAATGAGCAAAACCTTATGAATAGTAAGTAAAAGTAGTACCTTGTTATTTACAGGACACATTGTATAAGCCTGTGCAAAATGAAAACCATTTCTCACACACACATGTTGAAGGTGAGCTTCAGATGTTCCCACCTTGTTGACACAAGCTGGATTTAGCGTGGGATACTTTGGCAGACAAGCAGTGGCAGATGACCAAGACCAGCATGGCAGCTCCACATGATGTCGACAGCAGGGGCACAGTACAGAGCAGACAGATTTGTTGAGACCACAGCGGAGAGTCTGATCTGAGCTTGTTCCCTCTCCCGATGCTAAACAGTGACCACACATGGTGTGAGAGCATGGCAGGATCAGGATGACGTCATATTCTTGGTTACAAGCTGGACAGCGAGAGAACTGCTGCATAAAGTCAACATCTTTTCCCTCCATCAAAAATTAGTTCTCCCGGAACAGATACACAGCAGAGACATCTTAATGTTAAAAACCTTTCACTAAACCATCACTAAGATCTTTGTGATATTCCACTGTGGCAGAAACAAAGTTCAGTCTTTTCTAAGAGACAAAAAGCACAATGGCAGACTGAAGGATGCAAAGAGCACAGCTGAGCAGATATAAAAAAATCCTCCTGTTGTGCCATCCTCTCTGTTTCCCAGCAGACTGTTCTGGGTAAAATGGTTACAATGGCCTGAGTGCAGATAAAAGAGAGAGAGAGAGAGAGAGAGAGAGAGAGAGAGAGAGAGAGGAGCCCAGCCTTTTAAAAGGTACTTATTGCTTGGTGTTGCTATGGCAATGGCTCTTCTCATAGAGACGCACAACTGCAGAATAATGTGTTGCAAACCCTTGAGCATGCACACATACACGTCTAAATGTTAGCAAAGAGTCTGTTTGTGCCATCAGCACGAGCCACATGGCTTAGACAAAGCCTGTGTGACACTAGTGGAAAGAAAATAAGACACATCAAACACATATTTTCTCCTGCTGGTCCGGATGTGCTGCCCTGTTTAGCTGTGACTTCCTTATGGGCGGTGAGTAATTTACCTTCAGGACTACATGATGTGAATGTCAAAGATATTTCACACAGTTCTTTGTAATTCACTGTTGGTGAAAAGGAGACTCTCATTGTCCCCCTCGCCATGTCTACAATGCAGGGGGCACATCTAAGGTCAGCGTAGGGAGGGCTTTCAAAGACAGAGTTTCTAAATCACATGCAGCATGCATCATAGGTACAACATTCACAGGAGATACGACAGGCACAGACTAATTCTTGCAAAGCCTGATTCCTTTGTGGTATAATCATCACAGAAATTCCTAAGAACAACGAATCTGTGGACACATGATTGCACAACACAATACGACTCAAATTTAGTATGCTTTGCCATTCAGAGTGGATTTTTTTTCTTTGAAAAGGTTTTTCTAGGCCTCTATTTGTAGTTTTTTTGCATGACTAGTTATAGGACGAATTTCTTCTTTAGTGGCTGTGTGTGTGCGTGTGTGTGTGTGTGTGTGTGTGTGTGTGTGTGTGTGTGGTGGGGGTGGGGAGGTAGGATTAGAATCCCTGCTTTTTGTTATTATCTTTTCCGCTGGAAACAAAGACCAACATATCACCCATTGTTATTGTTCATGATGATAATCACTAATAACTTAACTTATAACTTATTTTTGCAATGACAATGCTGTGGTGAATTAACACTCATCTCAGGTGTTAATATCTTATTGCTCATTGGCCTTCCAGCCTGCAAACCCCCTTACCTTGTCATATCTTTCCACATTGCTGTTCGCCAGCTGCACAGCACCACAACACCACAGAACAGACAGGCACAGCCTGTGTCTAGATGCAGACCTGTTTGCAGGGTTTAACCAGGTGAAGTTATCTGCAAGCTGACTCATGGTTATCTGAACTTGTTTCATCTTGGTTTGAAATGTTTAATTACTCATCCCTGATAGCTGGTTTCAGTCTGACGACAAAGAAAAAACTCCTGAAACTAATTGGATGTTAAATGTTTTGAACTGACAAGATACAAATTCAGTTCCTGTGAGTCAGCTTTTAGATACTGTTACACAATATTTTTGTGGGAAACACAGAAATTCTACTGACGCTTTAGGACAAAACAAGTAGATTTCACTAACCATGACACAGTTGTACAGATAATTCCTTCAGCGTGAGGTATGGTTGTAGTTGGAGACAAACCAGCATCATCGGTTTGTTGTTCTGCACTGACAAACTTGTGTACATATTACACAAGTGCTACATGTAGTGAAGTGGTGATAACAGCAACAGCAGGAAGAGTGTTTAAACCATGTTGCCGTGCTTCTTGTCTACAGGCGTATAACCTGATAAACAACAACTCATAAAAAACATTATGGCAGTGAACCAAGCAATAGTTTGGATAGTGCTATCTGGGTTCTACATGGTGCCGCTCCTGTCCTATTTGTGTTGAGGATCGAGAGTCAAACATTAACTTTGGCCTTAATCAAATACTAAGCCGACTTGCTCTAAAAACTTCCAATGCATGTGGATTTGTGCAACTGCGCGTCACTTCTGAAACACCAGTTTATCAAGCTGTCGGTCAAGAGGAAGCAGTTAAATTGTACTTTCAGCACATGTGGGATCTACAATTCAGGAGCCTGTCTGCCATTTCTGCTGGATACAGAATGATTTTTGAACCTCAGAGATAATTTCTGTTGAACTAAATGGACGGAAGATGCAGGTTGACCACAGACCACAGATAAGCAACACCATGCATCCAGGAACAGGTTATGGCTCATAGCAGTAAGTTGGCTCTCCGGACTCATGCCCCATGTTACAAACTTTGTTTACATAGAGGCAGATCTGTTATTACTGTGGTTTATACACATTTACAGTGGTGTAAGCACGTCACTTATATGTCAGACATAATGTTACATAATATATATAATGCTGCTTTGCTAAAATGCCTTGTTCATCAGAAGCTTGCATTGTGTTCACTGAAATTCATTAGGAATTTATGAGTGAGTCATTTAAAGTATGACAAATATGAACATATGACAGTACACAATTATTCAGTAATGGATAAATGAGGACAGTTGATCAACCACTTCATTCCTTAAGTTCCTTCTCTGATAACATTCTGTGTAAGTGAAAGTACATGTGGGCGATGGGCATGAATGAGTTTACAGGTGCTTGAGAAACATGCCAGTACAAAACCTGTGGGTAGGACGTTGGCAAAAAAAGAGGACAGAGACAGTGCATGCCATTAATTACATTGTGACAGGAGCTACATCACGATTATCTAAACAGGCGGGGAATATAGAAACGTACAAATGGGTGAAATTCTTTCTGCTGCTGCCTAAACAAGCTAGATGGAAGCTCTTCACTCACCTCCCTTGTGTGCTCATGTAGGACTACTGCTGCTGCTGACAGGACTGATTTCTTGCCATCTACCGATAGTTCAGGGCAGACCCATTGACTTTTGGTGCGACAGTCAAGCCAGGACAAATATGTGGACTATGATTGAGAAGATGAAGAATCAGACGGTGAGGAAATCAATTATGCATTCATATAGATTTAAGAAGGTAAAACACATACATTACACACTAATGATGCACATCATAGATATTTCAACAAGTGTACTCATATTACAATGCTAAAAGAATGACAAATCTGTAGCAATTACATGCATGTGTGACGAAACTTTGTTCTCATATTCAGACTCACTGTGCAGGCTCAGATGCACTGCATTCCCCCATAGGACTACCGTGTGTTTGGGTACGGCCAGCAGAATGGGCAAATAAAACTGTAAGTTTTACTGCTGCGAAAAGTACTAGCATGTATGATTTCTTTTTCTTTTTCTTATTATGGAGGAAGATGGTATACCTGCTCATCTTACAGCATTGTAAGTTGCTTAGGATAGAACGTCTGCCAAAATTGCTGTAATGTATTACTAGTGTTGCTACTTTGACATTTTATATATTTGAAACAGTTGTTTATCTCAGTGGTAAAAGGCTGCTGTTATATTTACTGTAGTAGATCCTAAAGTTGTGAGAGTTGATCAAAGTAGTTCTACACAGGTATTCTAAAACAACGTGATTAAAATACACGTTGTGGCACAAGGAAAGTTTTGGCATTGTTTTCAAAGATTTCCAGCGAAGTGATACAATAGCTACCTTGTTGGCATTCCAACATTAGCAGCATCATCCTGTCTGACAACTCTGACAACTGTTGTTGTGACTGATGGGTTCTTATCATGCAGCACAAAGTCTGGAGGAAATTGTCACACACTGCACATACATTTTAAGGGTACTGATAAAGAAGGCAGTAAACACATTCTTTAGATTTTGGCTAATGTTTTATAACTGATTTACTACAGGAAGAGTTTTACAAAGGAGTTACACAGATTGTGTGTTTGTTCAAACTATGTCTGCCAAACTACGATTTGAAAATGATCCCTTACTAGTCTCTGCATGTTAACATGCTGACAATGATAAACTGACATGAAACTGTTTAGCAGGTATAGTGTTTACAATGTTCATCATCTTATTTTAGTTTGTTATCATGCAAACATAGAGATGAACAGTTAAGTTTCATGGGAACAATTGTATTTTAAGAAAAAAGCTTCAGACTATTATCAGGAAACTGAGCACCAGGAAGCAGAACAGGGGCATTGTACAAACAAAAATACAATATTAAAGTAACTAAGTCATCTGCATTAATGGAAGTCAGTCTCTATCTGACTGAATGTTTTAGAGAATAGTGGTTAGGGGGGCTCTCAGCGGTGTAGTGGTTATTACTTTACCTCATAGCTGCAAGGTCATAGGTTTTAACACCTTTCAGCTAGGAGTGTCTGAAAAGAATGGTGCAGGACTGGCTAAATGAGTGCAAAAGGTGTATAAGAGATTTAGTTTTACACAGCAGACTAATGAAAAAACGACTCACTGTATCAAAATTTGCATTTTAAACATGCCAGTGGTCCCACTACAAAAATCACAGTCACAGTACATCCACTACTAGAGCAGCAAAACACATACAACAAAGAGCAGCAGATATGATTTGTGCGGTGCTGTTAATAGCCAAGCCCTGGAGGATCAAATCTATCATCAAAAATAAATAAAACATAATTAAATAATAAAATTAAAAAGAATGGAGGCTCATCAGATTTAATACTTACCATTCACTATAGTAGTTTAACTAGGAAAACATTTCTGTTTTTCAACATAATTGGCATCATTCATCTTTAGCTAACAATAAATATAATTGTGTTAAATGAAGAGGATTTGTAATGACTTTCGACATCTGACCTGGCGCTGAGGTTTTGCTCTTGTGCAAGTGATTTGCTGATGTTCTCTGGCTCATCAGTGTGCATAAACAGCTAGGGGGAAAATACATTACTTGCTTGTCATGAGTGGGGGCTGTGAGTTAATAGAGAATGGGTAACAATACTCACTAAAAGCCTTCTGTAGAATTTGAGCCTGTAATTATTCAGGCTGGTTGAAGAAAAACAGTACGTTTCTGATGTAATTCAGTAAAAATGGACAACATCCAATATTCACAAAGCAGAAACTAAACTGGCAGGCAGTTGTGTGAGAGACATTGTTGGCAAACAGCAGCAACAGGGTCTATATGAGTCAGCATCAGCATTAACTAAACTAAATTCATGAGGTCTGGTAAATTCATATTAGAATAGTTGGCATTTTCACATAAAACTGAGGTCATTATTCAAAAGGAAGCTATTATTTTATATTTGACCCATATTACAACACGCCAATGAAGCTGCAAATTTGACACAATTTGCTGCTTCTCTTAAAAGGTCGCACCTACAGGAAGGGATGGTAATGTTAGTCTGTCTGTCTCATGGATTGCCATGTAAACAGAAATAGAAGATCTACGGAGGACACATTACCTGTCACCTAACACTTGAGTTATGATCTGCTGACTTTCCCTGAGGTTCCATGTTATTCATATACTGTACTAAGTAAAATGTTATGTTGTCAGCTATTGCTACTGTATATGATAGCAACATGTAAACTGAGATGTATGTCTGTATTTGGTCAGGTCCAGCAGAAGAGTATAGAGGTGATGGGGGCCCTCCAGGTTTTTCAAAATGGAATTCAGAGGGCAAAAGATCAGATCACATTGCAGAACGCATCGTCACCATGTCAGATGTCACTGTTGGAGAACCTGATGCATCACATCACAAACTCCATGGCTATTGTCAACTCTGTCTATAAACAGGTAAGACACAGGCACATGAATACCTAGAAGCACACATTCAATATTACCGTGAAAGATATGTTTACCTAGTTATCCACTTCATAAAGTCAAAAGTGAATGATTATTTAACAATAATTATAAAGCCAGCATATAGTAAAACATTGCTGCTTTGACTGAACTGTAATTAACATATTGATGTGACTCATGTAAAAGGAAGTAAGAACGTAATCAATGCAATTATGAGTTAACATGCAGTTATGTAACCTGGTTACTGGAATTTCATGCAGGTTAAGAGTGATCAGTTTTTTCCCTTAACTCTGGCTTTTTTTGGGAGCATGGTTCACAGATTTTAAGTGTACAGGGACAGAACACACTGTTTTTTCTTTTCTTTCTTTCACTTTCTTTATTGTTGATGTAGTGCTGTGGTGCTTAGAGAGAGAACTGAGTCACTTATTACTGTGTTACTGTAGTGGTTAAAAAAGACCCTGAAACTAATCAATATAGTCCAAATAAGTATTTATTATGGAACAGACCAATCTCAGACAGAACACAAATTCATGTCTACATGCACTCTTGTAAAGAGTCGATTAGAAACCCGGTTATGTGCTTATATGCCAGGTTAATCTGCGTTTTCTAGGAAAAATCTACCTGAGAAAAATCTCTAATCTCTTTCTCTAACCCCCTACCCTGATTGCAGAAACCGGGTTTCCCATTTACACGACAGTTGAGGAATCAGCTTATTTGAGAAAGCCGATATTAACCAGATTTCTAAAGTCCATGTAAACGCACTGTAACAAACACTGCATGTCTGTCAAACCCTGTTGTCTGGTGTGTATTTAATTTATTCTACTTTTGGACTTTACAGAATAACACATTTGAGGCTGCAGTACAGCAGTGTTCCAATGAAAAAAACCTGAAAAAACTGCTGGGGCAGTACGAAAATCTTTTCAAAGGAAAACTGTGGCGCCTTGCTATCGACCTCCACAACAGTTTGTGTAAAGGCGGCCACACGATAACCAACAAAGGATACTGAGCTTCAATTACCAAATGCAAATTAACTTATTTGCACTACTGTGTTGCGTAAGAGCTGATCTAAGAAAGGACTTGACATCAGGAGTGGAACAACACAATGTGGACCAAAAGGGTTCATCATGTTGACAGATACTCAAGAAGAGAGGTCTACCCCGCATGCAAAAGGGTCTCATGATGAAGAATATGGTGAAGATTATTGTGGTTATGTCACTTGCAAATGAGACTAAGAGCAATAAGCAGCCAAAGGAAGTAGATGTAATGTAGTAAAAAGTTACAAGAAGGATAGTTGCATGCAGAAGATTTAGGTGGCAAAGATTCTGAGAAGGCTGCATGAACGCTTTTAAAGGTAGAACAAATTTGAAAAGTAGATGTGTGTCAGTTACAGGGGTAAATTTATTGAACTACCTGGGTGACTTAGACATGTGTAAAACTCTCACTGGGTTTATGTTCAAATGTTCAAAAACAGTATTCTGAATGAGTAATGTGTGTGGACAACAAACTGTATGAAATACAATCCCAGTTCCAAAACAGTTGTGCAAAATCTACATGATAAGAGAATTCAATCATTAGAAATAGAAATGCTAATCATAAGTTCCTGCCAGCAATTACTTTTTTTCATAAAATTTATATTTTCTCAGTTTAAACATTTGATGTTTTCTATGTTCTATTCTGAATACACTATGAGTTTATAAGATTAATATTATTACATTCTGCTTTTATCTATATATAATGCAACCTACCAACTTGTTTGGAATTGGGATTTTACTGTTTTTGTTTGTTTGCTTTTTTTGTTTACTGTTTATTAATCTTCTACATATTTTATTTACTGACTTATTTATTTTGGATATGAAGTGGAATATAATGCATATGATGACATTATTAACAATGGGCAGACTATATAATTAAGTTTATAAAGCAGCTTATCCCTTTTCAGTCTTACTGAGAGGACATGAACCATAATATCAAATCTCTGGCTGTAAACTCTAGAAAGATGAAAATATATGCATGCTGAATATCTATTTGAAATGAAGAAAGTAAAGGAGAGAAACTGAGAGAGTGTGATGAAAGAAATAGTAAGGAAGTATTATCAAATAGGTTCATCGTTTCGTAAAGCCACAGTATGTACATTTTAAAAATGTGTTTGTAGTAGAGAAATTCTCTAGAACCAACCCTGTCTCCTAAAAATGATGTTCTTTACTGCAATCACAAAAAAGTTTTGTGGGAAGCACAAAAATTGCAGCTGGATTACGTTTTCTGTCAACATAATGACCATATGTTCACAATTAACACAAATGGCGCGTGAATATTGATACTTAACATATCAATTAAATGTCCACAGGCAATGCATTTTAGCTGCCAAAACATCTGATCTATAACATTCTGATTTCTCTTTGGTTAGGGTCAGGGAAAAACATCTAACAGTCACTTCACACACAACGTCTACATTAACACGTGAACACAAACACAAACACAATCTGTCTCTAATCCTCACCAGTACTTTTCAAGCCTAACCTCATGCAGGAATGTGGCCTCAATCTTGGGCTTCTCAGTCCTGCACAAAATATACCTGCCATCCATGCCAGCTACATCCTTGTGACCCACTTTCACTTAGTAAATCTGACATTTCATTCATGCACATAATACTTTGCGGGACAACATAATTAATATGTTTGCTGCAAAAATTTTAATTGCAATTGCAGTTTTGTTTTAAGGGACAGTGTTGCAATGATTAAATGTGGTAAGATGCTGTTAATGCTTAAGAGTTTATGGCACAAGCCTTTTTTCTTCTCAAGTGTTACTAGTTTGGTACAGTAGAATCTTTAGCTATCAAGTTATAAACAAGGGCCTCCGGCCATGTAGATCTGTGAGCTGTGAGTTATCAACATGTTCACAACAAGAGGAGTAACATCCTGATGTTAAACAGATATGTTAACTCTGTTAATCAGTGCTAGCATGCTAACATTTGCTCATTAACCAAATGTCATTAGCTTGTAAGTATTTAGTCATATGATTATCATTGAGAACCAAAACGTCACTGGCAGTGTCTTATTAGATTTATTAATCTGTGTTAAAACAAGCATCATAAAACTAAGATGCAACAGTTGACTCAAGTGAAACTGTTCAAAATGTGTACGTGTTAGATTCAACTTTAATTAAATGGGGTCAGTTATATTCTTATGTAACAAAGGATTGAGCAATATGTTGTTAGTGCAAGGAAAACTTCAGCTTTCTGGGTGAAACTAACGCAAGTGGAACGCTACTGTCTTGTGTTAGTATTAGAACCCTCATAATATATATATATATATATATATATATACATTAGCAAATCTAATCTAATATAATCTGTGCAACGGCTGTGACATTTTAACACCCACTGCTTCTACCAGTGCTAAAATGGCCAAACAGTGGCACTGCACTTAAAGGATACAACTTCATGCAATGTTTAATCAAAACTGTGACTGCAGCACCCTCTGTGGGTGCTGGGTAGGAGGTGCTCTCATGAGGATGACTGTGGTAAACACGTAACAGCTCATTTTTTGTAAAAGACAGGTCGAAAAGAAGGAAGACTATTTGTGATGCTAAGTGTTAACTGTTGAGAATTCCAAAGCATTTAAACTATTTTGTGCTACAACAGAATCAGTGTTTTTAAATTTACTATGTTTTGTTTGAGTTCTCAGTAAAATATCAGTGTTGGAAAACCAAAGAGCTACGTCTGTCAATAAGTAAACAGAGAACATATGTCTGCATTACTTTTACAGATGTTGATGTATTTGCTTTTAACATATACATGTATGTATAAATATGTATGTACATATAATATCAATATATAGTAATATTAAATTATATATTCAGTAATATGTTTAATTCTTGATAGCCAGACTTATGTGTTAATGTATTATTTATTTTTAATGGGGACTTTTGACCATGTAGGAAAGAGATGGGCCACAGTACTATTGCTCTACTACTGGACCACTTTTATTGTTATTGGTAAAACAGTCACACTGTCAAAACAAAGGTCTCAGTGGTGAACAAGTGCTATGTTTTATTTTCAGAATACAGAAGTGAAAAAAGAACAGGAACATTTTAATCTGATAAATCATTTAAAGAGCACACAGTATGTATGGAAGTAGGTAGTATGATAATGATGTCACTCGTATTCTTTTTCTCCGTGCACTTTACGATAAGTCAGTCAGTCAGAATAAGCTGAAGGTATTTGTACCACAGAAATACAGATGAATGACTTTATGGGCTTAGGTGCTCAAGTCCAGGGGTCTGAGAGGTCAAAGCCTACAGTATGTATGAAGTGAGGGCTGATATTACCCATTTGAAAATTCATATAATTTAGTTAAACAAAGCGAAATAACTACAAAGATACAAACTTATTCCAACTACACACAAAATATCCCAAATAGACAATAAATTACTAAAAACACACACAAAATGACCAGATACAGTTAAAATTGAGAAGAGATACAATGAACATAAATATACACTGTGCAAAAGAAGGTTAAAAAATGAGCAATCACTATCAAACATTTAAATATAATGTTCCCAAACACATCAACTGATGATACATAATATGATACACAATGACCACAATATAAACTAAAAGACACAACTGAAGCTCAATCATACAGCAAAATATTCCAAGACTGCAAACTATCAAGAAGACAAACAAAACGTCAAATGACCAAGGAGGGATATTACAACAAAAACATATGTACACAAAAGACAAAAATATACAAAGAGAAGACAAAATACAAAACACCAAAACAGGCTTTTACCTGTCTGAGCCAAGGAGCCTGTACTTTTTTTTTTTTTTTGGAACGTGCAGGAAGGCGCAAAACATAATGTTTCCTGACAATTAATACCTTAGTAGATGAGCAAGGAAAAGAATAAGTAACGGTGGCTGTAGCTGCTTTTGTAAGAAGACCCAGTGCTCCTCTGTAGATGGACGGTCATGAGAAAGAGCCAGTGGGGAGAAAGCGACCTAAAAGGTGAGTGAAATTAACTGTTGTTAAGGGCTTAAAGTTGCTAAGTTAATATATGTGTGAAAAATAGCCTTTTTTTTTTTTGCTTCAAACATTGTACAGCAGGGATGTGGCTGTGTGTGTACGTTATATCTGAACTGCAAGAGCATGACCAGGATGGATGCTGAGAAGGCCATGATACAGGGTTTCAGCTTATTTAAAAAAGAACAACATAAAAATACTAATCAAAAGATTTATTGTGACACATGTAGCTGACTAGTTTTTTTTTCACTCCAAAGAATATTTAAATACTTCCCTGTAAAACCCATCAGTGGAATGTTTAAACTGACTTTGGTTGTAATTTGCTCTTACCAAACACACATATACATTCACTGGCCACTTTATTAGGTACACCTGTATGATCTAATGCAATCCAATACATCAACTCTTGAATTCTACTTTAGCAAGGTTATAATTTGACCATACAGTATGGTGTGTAATGTAAGAAACTGGAGTATAATTAATAAAAACTCTTGTTTGTTTAATTATTTTAAAATTAAAATTTAAAGCAATTTAATTCTATTTGGGGGCAAGAAAATGACATTATTTGTTTTAACCTCTCTTTATGTTATGCAGAAAATGATGACAAATATGGCAACTTGCTGCCAATGAGATGAACTTCCGGTAAATTAGTGCTATTTCCGGTCTAGAAGGACAGTCTGTCATCTTGTTTGCAGACATAAAACGTTTTAGTTTTTAAGTTTTATGGTCAAAACAAACAAACAAACAAAAACAGGCCATTTCCATCTTTTTGCTGTCCTGTTTGTAAATGGGAATTGGAAAACGGCTGGTTTTCCAAATGTTTTTTATTTTAAAATATAAAAATTGGCCGAAAAGTGCACAGATCAACTTGCTCTATACTCCGAACAGCCCTTTCTTTCTGTCTGTCCGCTGTCAAAACTATTAAGTAAAATGCTAAATGCTAAAATGCCATAAAAATAAATAATGTGTAACTTGATCAATAAGGTCTAACATCATTTTGGCTCATTTTTCAAACGTCTCAACCTTCTCTAAACTGTACGTGCATTGTCACAACACTTTAATGGTACGTCTTTATTGCATGTTTGCAAAAGGTAGTAAGTCACTGAAGTCACTAAAATCTCTAAAATCATTTCAGGTTTCATCTTTGATGCACAGTAAGATGTCATCTGACATGAAAACAGAGCTTATATATAGAAGTCACAATGACCTGAGTATTAAGTCACAAAAAACTTTGTAACAAGAAGACGAGTGATATTTCCCACGTCTGGAAAGCCTTCAGAAGCATTTTTCTTGCAAAAAGATCTTTCTGCAAAAGGAACTACATGGAGAGACTATCTCAAGTAAGGAAGCATTAAATCCTCCACAGGAATACCACACGCTAGCTGTTTGTGGACCATATTGGAAGGGGACATTATGGAAAAGCTGCCAAGTGTCCCAATTTATGGGGAAAGATGGTGGCGGTAAAAGTAGTCAGTAGTCAGTAGCCCTGACTCGGATCTCTGCCTGCCACGGTATTGTGCTCTGTTTATTCTGCCCTGCCTGTCTACTACCTTGATTCTGGATAAGGATATTGTATTGAAACTCTGGATATTGTCCCACAGACCAACCCGGAATCAGACTCTGCCCTTCCACCTTTGCCATCTTGTTCCCTGAAGTCATCCAACCCCACACTCTCCGCCAGCCACTCACCTGATCCTCTGCTTCTGGTTCATCTCCTTCTGTGCAGCTCCCAACACTCTCTTACACAGTGAGTTCAGTCAGTAGCTTACTTACCTGCATTGACCATCCTGTTACCGTCACTGATTAAAGCCTGTCTCTTCTGCTAGACGGACTTAGAAATAAACCCCTGGACTCCTTCCGATCTACATCTCCTTCAACTCAGCCTTACATTACAATAAAATCTAGTTTACTAATTCCCTGTCGGCTGATTAATTGAACTCATTGACAAAACCCTTACAGACATGGAGGGTTTTGGTTTCCAAAATATCTTTTGTCTGGTGTTTGAAATGCTGTACAGGAGTGTTTAGGACCTGATGGAAGAGAGAGATAGGATTTGGCTGGAGCTTATTGAAATACGTCTAGTGAGCCACCAGTTACTGGTCGCTTGAGACGCCCTGAGGGATCTTGGCATCATGCACATAGACTTTAGGCCTGACAACGTGATGCTTGTAAATTAGCATGGCTCTTAAATACAATCAAGTACAGCTTGGATGGCTTATACAGCCTAAACAGTACAGGACTCCCAAAGTAAACCTGGGCCTTCCCTTGTCCACAGTTGTTGATATGGTGACACGGCATATCACAGGTTGACAGTTACGTTGCACCTACTAGAGATGCCAGATAACTGCTTGCTAAAAAATCAGCAAAAAACACATGTCAATATTGAACCTGGGACAATGAGACTAGAAATCCAGGTTGAAGATTGAGAACAGGTCCTTCCATACCTTCCGTACCATCAATGGGGTATGGAATATATATATATATATATATATATATATAAGATGAATATATATATATTATTTTTAATGGTTAAAGGAAATTTCACAATAATGAATCGTATTTTAAAAATGTGTTCAATTATTTCACAATTTCATTGTCATATGATATATTTTCTCTAATTTATTCACCCAGTTAGTTATTTCACAACGTCCTATTGACTAATTTAATACTGAAGATTTTGAAGTTCCATAGATTATAACATACTCGCTGAAAAACAGTGCTGTAAACTTGGTAACGTCTTCCCTGAAACAAAGTCACCAAAAGTCCTCACACAGGGGATCAGGAAATTCCCAGAAAGTTCAGAAGAGCACACAGCATGAAGTCACACACTCAAAACAAAACTAACAAAAACAACACAGGAAGAGAGGAGCTGCTGTAACTGGCTGCCACCCAACAGGCGCCATTCTGGAGTTTTATACACTATTTTAAAACTATTTAATAGTTTATATTTGTTACAGATTATGCCCCCTACAAACATAAAAATTATTTAGTATAATCCCTATAACGATTACTTTCAATAGGTTTTATAGCTATGGCAATATGACCATTTTCACTGAAGTAAAAAATGTGGTAATGATCGACCACTGCTTTCTGGAGACATTCACAAAATTAACATTCAGGTCCTTGTACTGGTAAAAATAATAAATCACATTCTTTCAGTTTTGCTTGACAACATAACTTTGCACAACCGTTCTCGGTTGTTCTGCTTTTCTACACTGAACTATGCATAACAGAGCAGGTGGCAAGAGGAATAGCCCGCTCTGATTGGCTCTGACAAACTGATCATATGACCAGGAACAGAAAGAAACACGGGGAAATCCTGGCACTAGAAATCCTGACATTAAAAATGTGTCAAGTTAGACAAGGACGAAAAAATCGGAAGTAATATTTAACTTCAAAACAAGACAATCATTTTGCTAATTTATGTCTGGTAGCATTGGTTTATGATCTACAAGCACAATTTATCACAACAGAAATATGTATTTTGGAATAAAAACAACAATATTTGAATCTGGGTTTTATGTATTGAAATGATTTCCAATTTGTGTTGAACTAATTTGTAATTGTGTCGTTGTACTAACTGGAGGGGTTTTATACTGAAGGTTGTGACCGGATGTTGTTCTTTCCGTTGCGACGTTCGAACATCACATGATTTCAATTCAGTAGTTAAACGAGGAAATTGGAGCAACAGTGTGGATTTGTTTAATGCTATGTGAGAGGAAAGCTCATATTAACGTGTACTCTTTCTACTTTTATTTTATTTTAAGTTATTTTTATCGACAGCGGTACCACTTTCCCGAACAATGTAGCTCGGTTAACTGACTCATTTTCTCAGTCGACAATCAGGACGCATCACCGACAAATCTGAACGTTAACTTCATTAACGTTAGCTAACGTCCGATTAAAAAGTCAGTGTAAACATTTAACGTGTCTGAGATATTCACTTAAGTTATTCGGAGCACTTTATGAAGTTGCGAAGCTTATCTAGAGGCAGTTTTTTACCATGACAGAGCGGACTCCCCTTCTCCACTATCGCCTGTCCAACAGCGTCAATGAGTCGGAGCTGCGAGCCACACCGGCCGGTCAGGCCACGGTACAGATCCCGAGGAGCCCCAGGCAGAGGTCTAGCCAGCAACGGCAACCGAAGAAACTCTCCACTTTCTTCGGTGTGGTGATCCCTACCTTGCTGTCAATGTTCAGCGTAGTGGTGTTCCTCAGAATAGGTGAGTGCTCATGGAGAAATGTGTCAACTTCAAACTGCACAATGTTTTGTGATAGCTACAACATCAGAGGCACGCCAAACTCCATTTAAAATTTTAAGATTTTTATGTTTCCTTGCTTTTCAGTAAAGGTTTTTGGTATAAAACACAATGTTCGCAGTTTTTAACCCACCAGCAGTGAATTCGGTATTCAAACCATTCATCAAATGCCACTTATTTCGGTATAATGGTATAATTATATTGTTGAAATAATTAGTATCATGTTAAAGCCTGTTGTTCCTCTGTGTGAATAACAGTGGAGTTTCTTAGTTGGTACCAGACACAAATTTAGAAATAAAGATTTTTTTCTATAAATAAAATAGTATTTGATATCAGAACATTAAATAATTTCCCCTATTAATACAACAATATTCTTAAAAGCGATTTGGGTTTTGTGTGTGTGTGTGTGTGTTTTTTAGCTTTGAGGTAGTCACACACCTGCGCTCAAAGCCCGGGTGCTCTTTCTGTTTTAGGCATCTGTTGTCCCCTGTGGTGCCAATAAGACAATAAGACACTATTCTGTTTAAATGCAAAGTGAGTCTGTCAATCTGAATATTATCACTAAAGTAAGTTTACTAACTTAACTGTACAAAGTTTTAAATTTAATTAAAATACATTTCCAGCTTTGTACTTGGAAACTTCAATATGCAGTTTTACATGTGACTTTAATGGGATGAATTCCCCCATTCAGCAGGTGTTTTACATTTATTGGGAAAAATGTTTGACATATTTCTCAGTTTTAAATGTTGTTTTTGCACAAGTGTATGACTTTGTCATTGTTGTGTGGACACTAGATCTACTTCACTTAGCGGAAGGATTGGTGTTAATATTATGCAATTCTAAGGGTAAAAGAGCTGAAAAAAGTAATACTGGTCTACATCAGTTGGGTAAGAAGTCAGTCTTCCTGTGAAAAAGGTCCAAGGTTCACACTTCTGCTGTCTGAGTAGCAGGAGGGTCACTGACGAACTAAAACTCATCTCTTTTTGTCTGTTCTCGTATATGTTTGGATCTTATGTGTGTGGTTTTCTCCCTATTCTACCTCTGTTGTTTTCTAACATCCCCCTCTCCTGCCACCACAGTCACGTGAAATATCAGCTGCTGTGCATTGGGTACACATAGTAGCTGCCTCTGCAGAACTTTGCACTACCGTTCGTTCACTATACCATGTCAGTCTACACAGGAACTAACAGTGGTTTCATTGTGGATGTGAAACTACTGTTAAAAGATTAAAAACCTTAACAGAGACTTCTGTGTTTTTAAGATATTTTTAAAATTAAACTGTCATGTCATTATACAGCATTATCCAAGTAAATCATATTATATCTGCACTGAAAAAGTAGTAATCTTTATGCAATCCGCGGCTTGCTGTCATTTCATTAACTTGGATTTTTTTTCCCCATGAGATTTTCTGATGCTGCTTTATCATGTGACATGTGAAGGAGAACTGTGGATAAAAGCAGATTGTGAAGATGAACTGTTAGTCACAATCATTGATTCTGTACTCTATGTACATACAAAGGTCACATTAGTAGGACATCGTCATGTTATGAAAAATCTGTTTAACATGGTGCAAAGCAACATTTAACATTTCCTACAGTTTTTTTTAGATACACTTAGCTTATTAAATGGTGAGATTTTAGTTATTATAGTCACCTGTTGCTAACATATGTGCGCTTATTGCTACAAAACACAAACACATGAATCAAGATGAGTGTATATATATATTATTTTTTTTTTATAACTGGCTGAACTATGTCCACAGTGAAGGTTGGAAAAATAAATCTTATAATAAATTCTTAATCTCAAAGGGGATGGATGAATGGGTTTTTTTGTGCAGTGGTGCGTCCATCTCGTCCTATTTTGAAAACACCTAAACAAGTATAAGAATTTTCATCTCACTAAACTATATCTCATGTCGAAAGTTTTAATCATTCCCCTGAAGGACTGTGTATGTACTGGTGAATTATACTGCATTTGTGATGACGCTCCATTAAAAGCTTGCTCACTCAATATGCCCTTGGAAAATGCTTCCTCAAGCTATGTCTGAAGTGGTTTCTTAGTACTTAGTTCATCCTTAGTACATCCTTTTTACTGTATGTAGGATATTCCCTGCACTCACTTCTCTCTTTATATTACAGAAAGTTCTGCTTTTAACAAACTGACCATTAGAGTTTCATGTGCCTGCGTTTTGTCTGGCTAGGATTTGTGGTGGGACAGTCTGGACTGTACCAAGCTATTGCCATGTTCCTGGTAGCCTACATGATCATATCTATGACTGTGCTGTCAGTCTGTGCTATCTCCACCAATGGAGCCCTGGATGCTGGAGGAGCCTATTGTATCCTCTGTACACATACCACCTTCTGTCACCTCTGAGTGAATACAGTATTATCATAAATGGTCAAGAGGTAGTGGTTTTAGAAAGTATTCATACTTAACTTATTATAAAAAATAGTAAACTGTAAACAGAATTGCACATTTAGTTTGCTTTGTTTCTTTGCTTAATCTTGATGGTACTATACATAGTTACATACACAGTTGTATGTAGTTTTAAAAAGCATGTACCTATAGTCTACTGCCTGGAATTTCATCAGGAAGGTGAACAATATCTCAGCCGTCACTGTAACAGAGGCTCTAAAGCTTTCTACAGAAGTCAGAGAACTATTATATTATATATTATTTTCAATAACAGCACATCCATTAGGCCTTTATGGTAGAGTGTCCAGATGGAAGCCACTGTCTACCTGTAGTTTTTCAAATCTAGGTGTGGAAAGATTGGAGATATTTACCTAGGAAGAGGCAAAGCTGTAAATGCTGCCAAAAGGAAGTAAAACACACATTTTATCATGCTTGGGAGGACTTTTTGGCTGTGTTCACCCAGCTTTATTCTATTATAGCTAAGCTCTAAGAGCATGACTGTGTTCAAAGGTAACAAAAGCCATGTACCAGCACATCTAAGACACTAATTAGTCTTTGGACAGTTTGCTCGCAGTTTTCCTTGTTCCAAATTGTTTATTTAAACTTAAACTAATAATGTCTTGGTTCTAACTTTAAATTTAACAAACAAGCACATGAGAGGTATTTTTTTCCATCCGTCTTTAAGAAAGTGAATAAGTGAATTTACCAAATGTCAAACTATTCCTCTCACTATTTCCTGGAATTAAACTCGTGTCTAGTCTTAATCACATTCTAACCCACTGTACAAGAGACATTCAACAAAAAGCTTTTGTGTTAGTGATATTAAGATCAAAACTCTTTTCTTTTGGAATAGAAACACAAAAACACACATTCCTGTTTTCCCAATGTTTCCTATAAAACCTGTGTAGTTTTCCTCAGCCTTCTCTCAGACATGATTAGCCGAGCTTTAGGTCCTGAGTTTGGCGGCAGCATCGGCATCATGTTCTTCCTGGCTAATGTATGCGGCTGCGCTCTGTTTGTTCTGGGGCTGGTTGAGGCCATCATGGACACCTTTGGCGTGCCTGAAGGTAATTTTGACTTTAATAGCTACTAAAATGATGCCTGGTCAGAAAGAGTTTGGTGGGAAAATTGTTAACATAATTAATAATCGAACCCAGTATATCATTAGATTTAGGCAGATGTTTTTCAGAACATAAGAGATAATATTAAAGTTTTTTATATACATGTAATTTGAAATGTGAATGTAGAACAGTAACTAGAAAACAAAATAAAGTTCACACAATGTTCTGCATGAGTGAACAGCATTAAGCATTAATCAGCATTAAAAAAATCTTTCTCATCATCTTTACCTTGACATCACACTTCACACTTAACACATCTTTGTCTTCTTCATTGTCTTTTCCTAGATGGGACTGTAGCCATTTCTCATACCCAGGTGCTGCCATCAGGGTACTGGTGGTCTCTGCTTTATGCCACTGTCATTGGTCTGCTCTGCCTGCTGGTGTGCCTGGTGGGAGCACACATCTATGCCAAGACCACCTTCATCATCTTCCTGGTGGTCATATTTGTGTTGCTCACCATCTTCATCAGCTTCTTTGCTGTTCGACCTCGTGTCATCTCCCTGCCAAGCTCTGCCTTCCCAGGCAATGGAACAGGCCCTGGGTTTCCAACGACAGCAAACTTCACCGGCTTCAAGCTGGACACGCTGCTGGGGAACTTAAAGGGTAAGGTGGAGGAGGCTGGGCTAAAATAGTATTCATTTTTTAAAGTTGTCACTTGTCATTTTGTGTCATTTATTGGTCACACTAGTTAATATGCTACTACGTTTTGTTGCATCTTGTTTATACTGAAACAGCTGCTGGTCTTTGAGTCACTGGTCTTGTTTCTGTAGTACATCAGGGTTGTGTGCCTTTCATAAGAGAAAGCCATAGAAGCATTTTCCAGCAGCTTATGATACAGTCAATCCACAGTTTGAGAGGAGCAGTAGGATAAAAACCCATTCATGTATTGATTGACTGCAGTGAGCTCCAACCCTAACTTCTGGTCTCTGTCCTGCTGCCAGGCTGTTGTATGGGTCTGCATTTGAGAAGCTTGTGACAGCACCTCTACACATTTATACATTTTTTATTTGAATGCACAAAATGTGGGAAGCTAGGTAAACTGGTGATAACTTTGAATTGGTCATACAACATAGGAGTGTTTTCAGTCTTAACATAACGCTTGACAGGTGACAAGCGAAGACTTGCATTTCCTGAAGTCAAACTATGTCAGTTGTTTACATATGTGGAGTCACAGGTACTGCAGTCCTCACTATACTAAGTTGATCCTAACCAGAAGCTGCTAGTTCAGTGACACTGCACCCTCAGTGGGTTCCCACCCATTAACCATGCTGAAGTTGGCATAGCTGAGAATAGAACCAGACTTTCTGATGGCAGAGCCTGTTGCCTCGTTGTAACCCACGAACTCCTGATTTTTCTGAAAGCACATAATCTTTTTCTACATTGTTGGCAGAGGGCTGAGGTTTTGATTGATCTGTAATTAGATCTTGTGCATATTCTCTGGTTCTTAGTGTCAGTGGATAGCTAACCCAGCGCTCCAATCTGTTTGCAGGGATTTATGTCCAAGCACATGATGACTAAGCTAAATTCTGTAACTCAGGCATGCACCCAAGCACACGTGAGAACTATTACACACAAGCTTTGAATTATCCCAAGACATGGCAAAAAAGAAGACAAACTCTTGAGAGTACAAGTCTGGAGTGTTAGACAATCCAGACACTCAGGTTGTTTTTGCATGTTTGTATATTAGTTTAATTTAGTAAATTATGTTTGTTTTTCATCTTTATTACCTTCATACCTATAATAGTCTTTATGAGTTGTTCTTTTTGGAATGTCCCAAGTAAAATTCTGCTGTAATTCATTGATAGAAAATGGAGCAGAAAATGCTGATTACGGTTCTCGTTTAAGTTAAACTTTAAGAGTAATCCGTGTTTCCAATTGTACACACCCACCCTCAGAGAAAATATAATGTGTTGAATATGAATTGGTGTAAGGTGACACTTAGAAAAGAAAAAAGGACTACTCACAGCTTACATCCTGATTATGTAGTGTAAACACACTAAAGGTTTTTAGATAGAATGTGGTGTAGTTTGGTTGTGGAGGTACAGTAAACTTTTTACCAGCAAACCAAATTAAGCTTGTTAATAAAAGTATATTGACTTATCTGCTGTTATCTTTCTCCTCAGCTGCCTACACTGTGGATTACACAACAGGAACCATGATGACCTTTGCTACTGTTTTTGCTGTGATGTTTAATGGCTGCACCGGCATTATGGCTGGTTCCAATATGTCAGGTAGGTGAGGCAGATTGAGATTTCACATGTCTATGACCTGAGTATCAGTTTATGAACGTAGAGCAATCCTGTCTGTCTACCAGGTGACCTGAAAAATCCCAGCTACTCCATCCCCCGCGGCACCATTACAGCTGTTATCTTCACCTTCATCACATACATCTTACTCTGTGTACTAGCGGCCTGCTCCTGTGACCGGTTAGTAAGACAAACACACAGACACTTTATTTACATCTACAAACAAACAAAAAAACTGTGAAAAAGCTCATAACTGAACATGGATTCAAACAAGTGAATCAGACCAACCAGCCGATGAGGTACAAATACAGCACTGTAGTAATAGATGTTTGGATGTTTTGTTTTCAACAGATGAAATCCATCAGATAATGCAAAAAGGGTTCATTTTCTGCTTCACTAAACAAAATTGGAACATCAGTGGAGACTGATTTCAAAACCATTTATTTCAAATTAATGTTATCCAATGCCAGGTGTCAGTTAATCACTTAGTAACAACTAGGTAGAATTTTTACACTAGATCAGATGGGGAAAAACTGATATTTTATTCACTGTAGGATCACATTGCATTTTATCAGTAAAATGTGACAAATGCATTAAACACGAAAGCAGCTTTAAAATGAAGCTACCTGGCTCACACTCAATTCAGCAATGTTTTAAGCTTGCAGTCATTTTAGTTTAAAATTTAGTTAAATGTCTGTTCAAATGCAAGGCAGAAAGGCAAACAAGATCCCTGAGAGCTTATAGTGCAGTGTGCCACACATCATGCCTCATGCACTCTCTGCACAGAGACCCCCCTCACAAAAATTAAACGGACTATTTCTCCTGATGCGTGAACGCATTTTCAGCATAGTATGTCCGGGTGGGTGCTGAATGTGGGGAAAGTGCAACTCCGAGAAAAGTCCGGACCTGATCACCCGGAGATAGTCCGGAGTGCATGTGTAAACATGGAGCTTTTAGAAGTAAAGGAAATAAAAGTTTGTGTCAGAAGTATGGGGAGTCCAAAAGAGGAAAGTGAACTGAAAACAATTAGCAATCATTGCCATTACCACTTTTAGACACATTTACTTACTTTGACATTTAAAATTCTGTCTGTCTGTTTTATCCTCAGTTATCTAACCTGCCTTATTATTGTGGCAAATATATCAGCACATAGCTTTAAAGTTGCTTACACTTGCACTGCAGAAAATATGTCTTTTAAATGTCAAAGAAGACTTAAAAGTCACTCTGAAATGTTTGCAGCAGTTGTGAGGGATTTCCAGCTCAGAGTCACATGTCAGAATATCATAATGTTCATAGGAACTGGTCAAACCACAAACCAGAAAAATCCACGAGCTTATTTAAAATGCAAGATCAAATTTTGGCAAAATGTAGGCGTGCCACAATCTATCAAGACACATGAATAACTTTGGTGTCTGTGTCCTCACTGTACTGTAAAGTATTAGAGATCTTGCTGTTCCAGTTGGTATTTACCTCTATTTATTTGTCATCTCTCTCTCCCTTTATCTATCTGTCTCTGAGACCTGTCTCTGCCTTTTGCTGAGTTCCCAAGATCAGTATTGATGTAGCTCTAAAGCGAGTGTTGCCAAGGTGCTAAACTGACATGACAGGGCTGTAAAAGAGCATCAGAGATCAATACTGCCATCATTTACTCTGCCACACTGTCCTCCTTGCGTCGGCCTACCACATACATTCACTGATAAGAGAGAGAGTATTTTAACACACTACCTCTGCAGTCCTCTTTTTCTACTTACACCAGTGCAGGGGTGGCACAATGGGTGTGTATTGAGTTTGCAAGTTAACCTTGTTCTTGTGTGGCTTTCCTCCGGGTGGTCTGGTCAAGCATTGAAAGACATCCATCCATTTTCTAAACCGCTTAATCCCCGTAGGGGTCACGGGTGTGCTGGAGCCTATCCCAGCTGTCATACGGGCGAGAGGCGGGGTACAACCTGGACAGATCGCCAGTCTATCGCAGGGCCACAGATAGACAAACAACTATTCACACTCTCACTCTCACCTACTGGCAATTTAGAGTTAACCTGACTGCATGTCTTTGGACTGTGGGAGGAAGCCGGAGTGCCCGAAGAGAACCCACGCAAACACAGGGAGAACATGCAAACTCCACACAGAAAGACCCTGGCCGACCCCGGGAATCGAACCCAGGGGTGACAGTGCTAACCACTGCACCACTGTGCCTACACAGGTTATTTGACAACTTGTTTGTCTATGTCAATGTCAGCTATGTCTGTGTGTGACTTGGTGCTGAAACCTATATCCATCCCTCCCTCATTTAGGGAATATAATAGTATAAATACATACCTGACCAAACAGATCTAAAAAATAATGGTTCAGATATGTATAGGGATGAAGTATAAAAGCAAAATTGCTTTGCTCAACACGGAGGGTTTGTCCATTGAAGTTGGGCAGTAAACTGCTAATGCAGTTCCATTTATAGCTGTTTGCCTGAGTTGAAATGTGTGGATGGTTTCAGTTTGGCAGTGGTCACACTTTTGCTACAGATAAACTCGAGTAGAAAGTGGAATAGAACACTCGAGACGTGTTTTGATATACATTCTGATGTCGGGTGCGAAGCTCAGCTTGATCTCGATAATATCTGGACACTTGATAGGGCCTTTGAGTTTTTGTGACAGCTAATGACACGTGTATTATGTTTAACTTGAATCATGTTATACAGATGGTAAGCGAACAATAAGATTTTAAAGTGAAAACTAAAGTTCCTCAAACGGGACAGACTGGTTATTAAGTACATACAGTAAAACATGAGCACTCACTGTCACTGTCTTATTTCCAGTTATAGTAGCTAAGGTCATTTATTTTGAGGATGATCACATACACTTACATAAGCATACAGTGGCCTATGATAAGTAAACCTTATTGCTGTCTTCCAATAGCATGTTATATTGGCTAATGCAAGAAAACCCTGTTACAATGATGGTAACACAACTGAAGACATGGACCTTTTCATGAAAAACAGGGTAATTCCTATGTGTCCAAACTATTGACTGGTAGTGTAGGTCACATGTTTTCAGTCAGTTACCTTACTTATTATTTTACTTGTTTCCTCTTATTTGTGTGTGTTTCAAAAATGTATTTCACAATGTGATCATTTCTCATCTGTTTGTAATGGCTGATATTTATTTATTTATTTATTTATTTATTTATTTCACTTCTGCATTTGCACTTTTGGAAAAAAAAGTCACCAGACAGCAGTTGTCACCTGATCCATAAGAATACACTCGTTAACTAACCAGCAGGTACTATCAGCAGATGATAAGAGGGCAAAAGTTGACAGTCACATCTTCCATTGCTGCTTTCTGCTTTCATTTTTTATGAGGCAAATGGAAGCTTGTGTACATCACCTGTTTGTAAGGAGATTGCTTGATTGAAGATATTTACATCCACTGCAGTCTCTGCTACATTAGGTAGAGTTATATGGCTTTGATTTTTTTTTGTAAGGAAATTAGAATAGACCCATCCATCCATTCATTTCTGAACCGCTTAGTCCCCGTAGGGGTCGCGGGTTTGCTGGAGCCTATCCCAACTATTATCCGGGCGAGAGCCAGGGAACAACCTGGACAGGTCGCCAGTCCAGACTCTGGCCGACCTGGGAATGGAACACAGGACTTTCTTGCTGTGAGGCAACAGTGCTAGAATAGAACCAATATTAATTTAATTTCATTTAGTATTAAGTAAGTAACATCTATTTTTAATTTTTTTTTCAAATAAAAAAACAGGTTATCCATTATATGCAATGTTATTCAGGGTTATATATTATTCATTTAGTACAAAATACTGTGACATATCTGTAAATGAAAATCATTGTTACGTTTTTTTAAACATGGCTGATCAGCATAAAGAGAAACCAAAACCTGGTGTAAAAAATAAATAAATAAAAATCATGTGTTTACCTTATACAACCGGTTTATGCAAACCCTAAGTAAAACACATCACACAAGCATGTGTCATCGATGCAGCACTGTTTTTTTTTTTTTGTTTGTTTTTTTTGTCTAATAACACAGACAGGCTGACTATCCAACTTAACATGGATTAAATTATTGCCTGCTTCTATCAAAGTAATCTGTCATGTTATGGCACCGCCTGACCACCACATATGTCTCGCTTGAGATAAGACTCCAGAGTAATGGTTGTTGAGCCATTATCCCCTTATAATGGTATGTCACCAAAAGACAGGGTGGGCAAGTGTGTGCAAAGGAATTTTGGTTGTTTTACTATGAGATACTTAACATTACATTACATTAACATGTTTTACTTTAACCCCTCATTCAACTTTTTATTATACATTGCAAATAAATAAATAGCTAATGCTGGTTAAAGGACACTGTAATGTGGTTGGTACCAGATAGTAGTTGAAGTGTTTATTAGTATGTAGAGTAGGGTCTTAGAGTTTGGAACCACATCAACATCTTTGATATTTTCATGCAAACCTAGAAACAATCAGAACGTTTGAGTATTTAGAGACACAAGCGGGAGTGACATGTAAAATGAACAACTATTTAAGATGTTGCACTATTTCAAGGTCAGAAAACTGATTGTTTTGTTGAAGCACACATTCAGATGGCATTCAGGCGGATTTGATTCACTCATCAGAGCCTTGTTCAACTGCAGCTATTGTTAACTTTACAGCAAAACATTGCTTAATAAGTAGGAATGTGGAAGTGGGAAACCATGGTAACTACTTTACCTATTACTTCATAGTGATATAAAGTCATTTTTACTACTGTGACTATTGACACCATAGGGAAGTTGTTGTTGGACAGCTTCACACAGATTGTAATGCAGCCATGAAGTTTCAGTGTCTTGTCCAAGGACTATCTAGAGAATCACAACACCAATTCTGAGGTCATCCGACGACTGTCCTATCACTGCTGGCACATTTATTTTGTCATTATCAATATTCAAGCCATAATATTTATTGTATAACAGATGATACTTCATTGGAGGAGTTACAAATTAATTAACTGTTAATAGCATCAATATTAAGAAAGACTAATAATACGGCCCAAGGTTATCAACATCCATTTACCAAGTGCAAATTGAACTTTAGGGAAATATTAATAATCCATTATTAGTGCAAAGTCATATACATATTAATTGTTAGAATTTTGTGAAAATACCATTGTACCTAAAATGTCCTTTTCATTAATTATTTCTATACCTCTTGTAGGTGGCAAATAGGTGTGTTAAAATGAAGTGCTATTGGAAAATGGGAAAATAAAGATGTAATTGTAGATGCCCGAGTTGTCCAAAGGATGGCAGCCATGCTCTCTGAACAACCAGCTGTGTCCTGTTTAAAAAGGAGATTTAGAGTGACAAACTAACCTTTACATAAGGCTCTTCTTAATTGCTACTTTCTACAAATTGTAGTCCTGCATTATAGCTGTAAAAGGCAAAGTAGTTAAGATTGTTTTTAAAAGTGAATGTCAGGGGGGTGGGAAAACAGCCATTGAAAGTGATTGCACTGCATGTCAAGATATCCCTTTTATATCGGCCTTACTCTGTCAGCATAAGTGTCAATCTCAATGTATTTGGCTTTGCCTAGGAGTGAGTGAGCAAAATTTGGATTCTCAGTTTGTGCCCATTATAATGGGTGTGAACTAATTGAACCTAGAATTGGCAGCTTCAGCCAGTTCACACTTTAACTACTTCAACAGCCAATACTTGAGTCATGGAACTTCTGGAAAATGAAGGGAGATTGCTTAGTCAGTTCCATGAAGGGAAGGTGGATTTGGTGAGGCTGGATTTCGTAGCATTTTAGTTATACTACACAGACTTGAGCCAGAGTTACTGTGAGATTGATTTGGCAGATTCATTGATAGTACTGCATGTGTCTATAAAAAAAAAAAAAAAACTTGACATACTTATGAACAATGTTTTGCTTGAGACAGCTTTTAGCCTCTTAAAGAAAAGGGGAAAAATAAAGAAAAAAAAATTAAGATCATTTTGATTAAAACGCTGCACAGCTGGTTTCCAGGTCACAGTTAAAACGTGGGCTGCATATTTTGTCTATTTTGAGATTATTGCAGATGATATGCCAGTATGGTAAGAGGCCAGGTGATGATGGAGATGAAGGCTGTGGGGATGTGAGATAGAGGGGAATCTATTAACCTCATGTGACCAGCTAGCCAGCCGTGACAGATTGCCCTGTCGCTACTTTATCAAGGTCTGATAGTGTGTGTGTGTTTGTGTATGTGTGAATTAAGAACTTAAATCCACAGTTAAAGTAACAGAGTGAACATGACAGCTCAATTTTTGTTGCTCATTTTTTTTCACGCTGGAATATAAACTAACTGGTTTAATGTGTGTGTAGCTGTCTAACTGTGCATGTTTGTGTGTGTCTGTCCGTGTGTGAAGCCGCACATTATACAGAAACGTAGCTTCACAATAGCCTGCATCACTGACCTGTGGGCTAATCCGCCCCATGCTATAGAAACTATTGTATTAATAACTGACTTGATAATTATATTAATTTGAATCACCTTCTTTTGTTGTGCTATCTCTGACATGCAGCCTTGTGAATGTGTGTGCTATCCACACACCCCCTGATGTGCCTCTGTCTCTCATCTCTCTACCGTTACCCCCCCTTCATACAGTGCACACACTCGCCAACATACAACGCCTAATTCCTCTCACTTTTTTTAGACTTTTAATTTCTCTCAATTCTACAAAAATGTACTATATTTAAACTGTGTGTCGCTGTTCCTTTATTTTCCTATTCCAAATTTTGTCTTTTTTTTTACCACGACACATACACATCACATACATTTTATCACTTTTAATTTGTCTCTCCAGTATAACTGCTTTATTTCTCTGGTAGCTGCTCACAAAATCTGAAGCTTTAATAAAAGGCTATTTATCTCCTTTACCACCAGGAAGTCCCTAGTTTCAGTTGCATTATATACCCATACAGTAGTTTCTACACCCCATAAAATCCTCTATAACCCAGAGCAATGCTGCATTACCTACTAGGCAAACACAGCACGTGACAGACCCAAAAAACTTTAGTAACTAATTGTGAACTTGTTAGTGAATGTGTTCTACTTTAGTACAGTATCAACTAGATTAAACTGTTTGTTATACATTTGCTACATTTGTGCCTGTATGCTGTAGATGACTCCAGCAGGATCCCCAGAGTAGATTTGTGTCATGAGGCCTTTACAACCAGTTGAAGAAATAGTTTAACATCACAAAAATGTTAAACTATTAACTAAAACTATTCTTTTCTATATGTATGTGCATATATGTGTATGTCTTAAGAAGTACACTAGCTAGTCGATACCTCTCTGTAGGTCGCATATAAAATTGCAGCCATTATTGTCAGCTGATCATTTGTTTACAGTAGGTTTGATTTTAGCATATAGATGAAAGTGGTGTCAGAGCAAACATTTTTTGCTTTTTGTAGTTCATAAACATTTGAACTTGGGAACCTTGTGTGTTAATGCACATACTGTCATTTCTTGTTCGTCTTTTCATGTTTCCCCCCATTCTCAAGCTTTCTCTTTCTTCTGTTCCAGATTATAGGGCAAGTAGTCCCGCATCACCTTTCCATTTTCCTCCCTCATTCCTTTCCTCTCTTCACTTTTGTCATCCTCCCGTCCCTTCCACCTGGCACTATCACCTGACAACAGCATTCTTAGCTTACCTTCTCTCTCTCCTCTATGTGTCTATCATTCATCCATCCATCCTCAGAACCATGTTCCCTCCTTTTATTATTCACTCCTATCTCTCCACTGCAGAATCCCCCCCCCCTTTCGCCTTTCTCGCTGCTGTCCACGTTTGTTTCTTTGAGAAGGGGGGGTAGGGGTAAATGGCAGTACAGGCCAGCTCTTCAAAAATGTGTCACGTCTGAATTACAAGCTGCAGGGATTGGAGGAAGAGACATGGATAAAAAGCTACCAACAGAGGAGAGAATGGGAGGGCTTTCTCTGAAAGAGGTTTAGATATTTGGCTTTTTATTTAAAAAGATGTAGCAGACATGTGGTGGTGTTCATGACAGATACTGTATGAGACAGTTAATCATAACTGATAAATACTTTTACTTTTATATGTGGAAACCACAAAAATTTAAGTATAATTCAACCTATTAATAAACTACCACACTGGCATTGATAAAAAGAAAGCAAAAATCCTGATTCCAAGAAGTCAACCAACTGTGGTTAGTTAGTTTTTCAGGTAAGATTTTGTGCTCATACTGCAGTTTTTGGAGTTATGTTTGTTCAGCTTCTCCAGAGCTGCTGCAGGTGGCATGCGAAGAGTCCCATAAATCCAATAATTTCATTTTACACACAGTTGAATTAACCACAAAACTCACCAGAATACATTTTCTGAAATGTTCCCAATGGTTCAAATATTGGTCCCAGTATCGGGTGTCAGGTCCAATATTGGCCTCATGTACCCATACTCATGAAACTTCTCTGAAACAACACCCAATACCACTTTATGGCAAGCCATGTCAAGCAGCACAGAGCAGATAAGACAAATACAATGAAACATCAAGCTATCTGTAAAAGTCCCCATGTTATGTCTGAATGTCTGTTATGACTGAATGCACACAGTGCCGGTTTCTTTTCCCACCCATATCTTCTCTGCTGTGCTGCAATCAGTAGAAGGTGAGAGTTATTCTTCTGCTAGACAATGTGAGTCAAACATACAAACTAAGTAATTATGAGGATTAATATAGTTTTAAGAAGAAAATATTAATTTATTTTTTTAGTGCTCCTTCCCCATGGTAAAAAGCATTAATATCCACAGAGAATACTGAAATCTCTAAACTGGCAAAAAGCCAAACACACAACGCTTCCCTTCTACTCGATCTTGGTACAGAATGCTGCTTTGGACAAGACGGACTAACACAGCTCAAAGTGTATCCCGTTTTATACTGCGCTCAGTATAAAATGGT
>OMLM01004030.1:18478-29297 GCA_900302695.1 Helostoma temminkii | reverse complement strand
AGACTACAATAATTTCCCCAAACGAACCTTGAGCCTAGGCATGACCATAAAAATGATAGTTAGTTTTATTTGCTGTGGGTGGATACACTTGTTCAACTGTGTGTAAAAAGCATATTTAAAAAAATGTTACAAAACAATTTGCTCAGCATGTGAACCAATAAATGTAGTCTCGGTGAAATCACATTTCTATCAATACTCCTACACAGCTGCATATTTTAATTTAGCCAAAACCTGTGTTATAGAAATAAGAAGAATTCTTATATTTTATTATCATCTTAAATTGCTTAAGTGTAAATTTTAAGATCAGAAGTGGAAGCTGTCCACAGTTTTTTATGTTTTTATGAACAGTGAAATAACTGAGAATGCCAAAATATTAAGCGTCAAGCCTGAAAATATGACTTAATCTCAAAAGTGTCCTGGGTGTATTCATCAGGTAGGTCCCTGAGTATTCTGAAAAAAGAAAAACTATTCCTTGAAGATCGAACACAACATACTTGAAAGTCATCGTTTATATACCTCTGTTGACCCTCCAGGTCAGTCTCTCTTTGTGGATAAGAAGGAGACACAGTCTCAGTCACAGAGAGACCATTTTTATATTCTGGTTTCACAGCTTTGCCAGTGGAGTTAATGATTACTATAAAAGACTATTGAAGCATGCAGTTCAGTACTAAACAGGATCTTTTGAAACCGTCTTGGAAGCTGAACATGACCTGTGGCTGTTTGGCCTCATTTCATTTGTACTCTCTGTGCTGTCATTCACAAGTTTATTTCACACACTCAACTCAGTCTCTAGAGTTAGATCTAAACCACAAAAATTGACAGTTAAAATGTAAAAATAGGTGTTGCTGAACTTTTGTCTGCAGGTTTACACTTGCAGCCCTGAGGCTGGAGGATGGCAGCATGTGAAAAACCGGAAAAACACGTTGCTTCAGACTAAGAGCAAAAAGTCGCGCCAGATCCGTCCCCTACAGGTTCTGGGTTAGTAAATCAAATGTAGCCACGGTAAACAGTTCAAATCGCTGTGTCTACATCTGTCAAAGATAATTATTTGTAAATATAAGTTTATCTGCATATCGCAGATAAAGGATGGGGTTAAATATTAACTTTATATTTGAAAACTGTGGAGGAACAATGGTGATATCTGTGTAGGTGAAATTAATGATAATAAAAGAAAACATTGAAAGAGGAGTTTACAGAAACACTTCCACACTATATTTAGCAACACATATAGTTATTTGTGCATAAAAGCAGTTTATTTTTATGGAGAAACTGAGCCACCTTTTTCTGTATAAATGTCTGTCACTGTTTACTGAGAAAACTACAGTGAGTCACAATGTGCAGGTAAATAGTTTTAATGAGGAGACACAATGTGCTAAGCTTGTGGCCCAGTTCAATCCGCCCAGGAGGAATGACACACACCAATGTTATTCCATGAATGTACGCTAGACTTGAATGTGTGAATATGTGCAGTGAGGTTTTGTTACATTAGGCAACAGGATCACATTTCCAAAAAGAAACAGAAAATAAACAGGATTCACAGGATTGGGAACAGTAAAGTAAAAGAAATTGCATCCGAAGTTGAGTGATGATGTGTTATGTGTGTGTGTTTTCTATGAATCAGACTGAAGGCTGATTGTGAGGGTTTTGTTCACAGACGATCACAGATTTTTATGAGAAATGTGTGTGGGTGCAGTGGGAAAGAACACCAAAGAGGAGCCAGTATGTGCGAAGTAAATGATATACGACAGATCTGATAGATCTTGATTTTCTAATTAGTTAGTTTCTGTTATTCCCACTTCTGTCCAAAAGGAGGCAGCATTTTCTACTTACATTTTAACATTTGTGAGTGTGTGAGGCGTTTACACATTTCCTTCTACTGTGTGTGGACACATTTTTGTTCAATGCCACCGATGTGGGGACATATTTTGCGCAACTCCTGACAATTTCAAAGGGCTGCTTGTGGGTCAAGGCTTGGTTTTAGGGTGACAGTAAGGTTTGTATGCTTATGATGCAGCAATACACACTGCTGTCTACACAAAAACAGAGAGAAGTCTGTCTGGGTGTGTTCAAAGAGCTTTTATATGCAGTTTCCATAAATCTCTGGGCAGCTGTTAAATCCAGGCTCCCTGCCTCTTTCAAAGGACGAATTACTTAGTAACTGAGAGTCCCATTATAGAGCAGTATCACCACTGACCGGTGACCTTTCTTTGAAGCAGTAAGTTTGAAATGAAAGACTGAAGATTGAAAGTGTGAATATAGTTTAACTTTGCTTCAATGTAACACTATTACCTCATTTTCAGTTTTTGGGGCAGTTATTCACAGAGTAATCTTAAAGGACAACTACACCCTAAATTAGTTTTTTGTACTGTACACATGTGATACCCATGTAGATGGTTTTTAACACAATTCATATTGTGCTTAATAAATGCAATATTTAGGTCAAATTTAGCACTTTCTGTCAGGCTGGCCCCTCCCTTAATGTGCTGACATAGAGCAGACTAATCAGGACTAACACTGCCACTACAGTTTGTGTTTGTTTAGCCTCCACTACAGCCCTGAATATTTCATGTGTTGGAGTTGTTGTTTAGTCTCAGCATACAAATTATTAAAATAATCCAATACCACGTGATACTTGGTACTTGAGTAACTATGACTCTACTGCATTTGTTGTAGTACTGTAAAACTGTTTTATGTTTTATTGCCCAATTATATTTATCTCAAGGACCCCATTGTGTTTGTGTGTCAGTTGAATTGGGCTGCATGCCGAGTCAAACTCTAGGGCAGATTGTAGTATGTGTGTGTATATTTATATATATATATAATCTGAATATTCTGTGCCAGATAATGGAAAAGCTTAACCTGCTACTCTCACAGTCTGTCCTCTGATACACCCAGGTATATTTGATGGTAATTTGTGTGTTTTCTGCTCCCTTCTCTGAATACAGAGAAGAACCTATGCTAGCACAAATCCACCAACCTGCATGGGTAAACAAGGAAATAAATGATCCTTCTGCTAACTGAAACTCATATATCAACAGCCATGAGGGACAGAAACTCCCTTATCTGTACAAATACAGCTCATGGAAGAATCTTTCCCGTGTTGCCTTATTGCTTATAATCAAAGTGCTGTTAATGTATCATGATAATAAACCTGTTCAGCTTGTTATTCAGGCTCTCTGTCAGGAATGGGCTATAAATAAATATCTTCCTTGTTTCCAGAATTGATCAGTGCTTACAATCTCCAGCTTGTTGTTTTGTTTTTTATATCCAGCAGATCATATTATACTGGTCTTCATCGCTTAGGGAAATGGACCCATTCCCAGCTTTTATTATTATAATAATTGTCATTATTAGTCATTAAATATTGATAATAGTAACTATTGTAACCTAATGTTTTAATAAATGATATATCATTTGTGGTAAAAAGACATTTTCCATGATGAACTGAAAGGCCTGGGTGTGGCCTGCACTGGATTAGTTTGCTCCAAATTTACCATGTCAGTAACTCTGATAAACTTATTGTACAATACCTGTGCAACACCATACAACAGAACAATAATGTTATCAATTAATCTCTGAACGTAGTGGAGAATTCAGCAGCTAAAGAGCCACATACTGCATGTACAGGATTTGGTAGAAACAGAAAGAGAAACAGCAGATCTCACAGAAGGTGAGCTGAAAATATGACTCCAAGTATGCACTACCCTTACTGTGTGCAAATAAAGAACCATCTGCTTTTACAACACAATAAAGACTATCTTTGTCACGTGCTTTCTCACTTTATGGGGCTAGCTAGAGGACACAGTTTCTACATGTAGTGCTGCCGAAACAGCAGATGGAACGTCACATACATCCTGTTTAAGATAGTATTTAAGATAGTATTAATAGTCTGATATTATTTAAATAGTTCGCACATACAAGGTAATCTCTATTAATTGCTTTGCATCAAGCTTTATCTTATCGTGGTTACTGTGTTATCCAGTCTTTAACAGATTTGTTTGATTAATATTGAAGTGTATTAACATGTACACATGTACGAGATAAATGTGTGAAATGGCAGATTGCGAAATGGTAGCAGGTGTGATACCTAATGATCACCTGGATAAATCCTCAATAGATTTTTATGCTGAGCATATATTTTATGTCCGTGTCACTCTGCAATGACACTACTAAACTCTAGCTGGTGGGGAACTATAGATAATAGATGTTGAACAGCCATTACTTTTACTGAAATTACTTCAACACAGAAAAGAGAGACAATGGAAATTGTTTGTGCTACTCAATGGACCAATCACACTTGCGAACCGCCATATGTAGTTACATTTTTGGCAATGTGCGCGTCAGGCTACGTCATAGGGTTTGTCGGATTTTAAGCAGAACAGGTTATGTCGGATGTCACAGCGGACAGGATTAAGACAAACAATCTTCCCTAAACAAAACCATGAAATCATTTCATGACACTGAAATAACATAGACTGAAAGCAAAAAACCATTAGCTATTTTGAAGGAGTGGAAATGTTGTATGGGGATGTGTTGCGTTTACAACTTCCTATAACAATATATCCTCATTGTGTTAACCAAAAGCACAACTCAATTGCAATAATGTTCTTTCCCAAACCTACAGTATTTGCAGTTTTGCCATGCTAAGTGTGTGTTAATTTTCAGTAGAAAATGTTTCCCCAGTAAATGCACATATTACTCTGGTTTGAGTAATGTTTGAAATGGTTTGAAAACAAACTCAGAACATATACAAATAATGGAGGTCAACAACATACTGCAAACGTACTGACACAGTTTCTGTTTATCTTTTATGTATTTATTCCACTGTTGTTCCTGAAAGGTTCACGTAGTTTGTGTCATAAACACTGTTGTCTTAGCATTTCAGGTTTGTCATTAACTTGCCGTGTGATTACTCACAGACTGTCTGACACAGTGGAACTTGTTCCTTTATAAAAAAACTGCGACGTCACATTTTATAAAGGCTATAAAAATGATCACCTCATTAAAAAAAAATCTACAAAAAAGTAACCTGTGTTGAATTTCTCTTTATCTAAACCTCACTATTTTAAACACACTTTCAACATGTGCAAACGTACATACATACAGTACATGTTTGTGTATATATTACATCCTCATGTGGTCACCTATGAGCCACAGAACAACTATAGCTGCTCTGGCCACTCATTACCTACTGACAGCAATAATGCAGACACACCCCAAGCTACCACGGGCAAAAGGTAAACCATAAAACTGCTCTTCATTGGAAAAGGACACAAACAAGTGACAATACAGCCCAGCCACAAATGAGACCAATGTCCCAGACTCATCTGATTGGCTTAGTATGGCAAATGAAGTCATTAGTTAGGGGGGCTGTGCTACATAGTAATAAAACATTACACAGATAAAGGTTGCAGAGACCTTAAGAGCAGCAGAACACAGTGGGCACGCACACACAGCAGAGAGTTTGTAGAAGAAGCACTGAGATAAATTAACACTCCTGCATACCTGGTAAAAAGCAACGTCGACAAAGAGGAGCTTGAAAAGCAAAAATCAAGAAAGCCCCCAGATTTATGCAGGAAAAGCGGAGACAAGGAAATCTGTGAGTAAGAGAAAATTCAATAAGGCGGCAAAGAGGGGAGAAAAGACAATAAAGGAGCTCTTGATTCACAGTGAGAACATTTGTCTGGGTGCATGATGGTGTCGCTCGGACTGGAACTGGTTGGCGTCTCTCTGTCAGTGCTTGGCTGGGTGCTGAGTGTGATCAGCTGTGCCCTGCCGATGTGGAAGGTCTCTGCCTATATTGGTGCCAACATTGTCACAGCCCAGGTGTACTGGGAGGGCCTGTGGATGAGCTGCGTTTTCCAGAGCACGGGACAGATGCAGTGTAAAATCTATGACTCTATGCTGGCTTTGCCTCAGGACCTGCAGGCTGCCAGGGCCCTCACTGTTGTCGCTCTCTTCATTGGGTTGGTGGCTCTCCTCCTCTCTATGGTGGGAGCGAAGTGCACAAACTGTATAGAGGACGAGGTCCCTAAAGCCAGGGTGATGGCTATTTCTGGGGGGGCATTCATCGTAGCAGCTCTGGCCCAGATTGTGCCAGTTTCCTGGTCAGCACACACCATTGTATCTGAGTTCTACAGTCCAATCATCGTCCCTGGACAGAAGATGGAGATTGGGGCAGCACTGTATTTGGGCTGGGCTGCTGCCGCCCTGCTGCTGATTGGAGGGTGCATTCTCTGCTGCAGTTGTCCTCCAAAGGAAGAGAAACCACTGAGGTACAGTGTGAATCCTCAGAGTCGCATAGCATACTCCGCCGCGCCCATGTCAGCGGCCCACAGCTCCTACCACAGGAAGGACTATGTTTGAGGGAAGAGGACAAGCATCTGCATAATTACACTATTTTCACATGGCTCTTGCTTATTTGGTACATGTGCAGGAAATGCATATGAAAATCTAAATAATAATTAGTTGTTTTGACTGGAACCACTGTTCAGTTGTTAGTAGAAAATCCAAACCAGGTGTTTGTGAGCATATTTTAGATGAATGAATGTATGTAGACATTTTTTCATACATCTGAATGGAAACTTTCTGCAGTTGTTTGATGATGTTGTTTAGATATAGCCTTTTCTCTAAAACAGGCAGATGGATATCGTCAAATGTAGGAAGAGAGTGGTGTTCCTTTACTCATACTTAGTCTTCAAAGTGTCAGCTATAGCGAAGCAAATAGACACTATCAAGTTTTTAAATGTTTTGTTTTTCTGAGGGAATAATACTTTTTGATATTCTTATCGACACAGGCTGGATCACAGATGTAAAGCACTACCCAGATGAGTCAAATGGAGCTCACTCTGGGATCCAAAGCCAGGTCAAAGTGGGGTAATAGACAAGAAAAATTAGGAAAGTTATGTAAAAAAAAAAATTTTGTTAGAGTGATATGTCAATGATTTTAGTTGTTTCATCATGTTCATGTTTTATGTTGATGTGTTCAGACATTTTCTACAAAAAACTTGCATGTCAGTTATATTAATGAGGGTTGTACCATGGTTAAAATGTATAAGCCATCTGAAGTTTTGAATGAAAATGTATTGTTTTTAGATCGAAATGATTTATATATCATACAAATAAAGACTTTTACAAGAAAAAAACAGTTTGTTTTGTTTGGACATTGATAGGTTGATACACTTTAACAAAACGTTCATGTTTCGAGGATCGATATTCTGTACATGTGGAGTTGGTGGCATTTCCCCAAGTATCGGTGCGTCAGCATAGCACGTGACTCGTGCTGTAACTAATCAGATACAGCAGCAGAAATGTAGTTCAATGACGGAGGTAAGACGTCCATTTTGTTTGGTGTCTGACTACGAGTCTGAACCGCACGTAACAACCTGTTTCCTGCTTTGAATAGTCAAATCGTGTGATGTGTTTGCAGTCTGACACCCTGCAGTAAAAATACAGTTTTATTAGCTCTAAATTACAGCACCAACAGTAAGCTAGTACTCATTATGTGAAAGGCTCTTTTCAGAATAATCATGCTTTTAGAGTATAATTGCTAATGTACATATTTGAAGCTGACAGAGGTAAAATAACTAGCAACTGAGGTTAGCAAATTAATACAGAGAAATAAATAATACCTAGATAGATTAGATGACTATAAAAATGAATATAAAAATTAACTTCCTAATGAACAAGAGCAACATCATTTCTGTTAATGATTTAGCACTTGTAAACAACCGGCTCAAGCTTGTTCACACACGCTGCAGTGACACAGGAAGCCCACGTGTTATGGCTTTTATCGCAGCGGACATGGATCAAATGATGTTGTGACATAAACATGACAAACTGAGGCACTGCTCCATGGTGAAATGATAAAAACAAGTTTTATTGTGTGTCATGTGTGCTGATGTTTTTAATATCTTTGTGAGAACTATTTCAGGCTAATGTGAAGATTTGCAACACAGGTTTCTGTGTATGACCAAAACACTGGATTGGCCTGTTATTGACACCAGTAGATGACCATTCACGAGCTGCCCTTTGATCAGCGTTTGTATTTTATTTTTTAAGGTTCTGGTTTATAGGTGAGTTTCTTAAACCCTTTCCTTTCCTTGTCTGCTCCTTATGATGACGACAAGATGTACTTCAGAGGAAATGTATTGTGCACACATTTCCTGGAAATGACAATTCAAAGTGATAAAATAATTGTGTGTATATATAATACAAAATGTTACCAAATATTAAATTCCTGAATCATTACAATTTTTAAGTCATATTGAATCCATTTATAGTCCATCTCAAGAGCGACTCGTAGATATTCCCATGAAATTTCAAATGTAATTTTAGTTTAGATTTGTTTTTGTTTTCCAAACAAAAGACGCAAATACTTCTGAATGTATAAATCAATTTTTTCTTGTTCTGATGTAGTTTTTCTTATTTTCACAGAGAGTTCAACTAATACTTTGAGCAGAGTATATTAATGGGGACTTCCATGTCCACTAACCTTTTATGTGATATAGTCAATTAGAAACTGGTTGGTCAGAGTTTAACCGATACTGGAACATCGCACAGTGTGTATACTGTGGGTGTCTGAGACCGAGCCTATTATCTTTTCTCTCTCTGCTCATATTTGCTCTGGGTGCAGTTATTCCAGTTTCCAGCAGACCTTTGAGATTGTTTTCCTAACACAGAATCCACACTGTTTAAGAAACCCATATGGCTTGAACCACAAAGCAACAAAGGAGGACGTGAGTGTGTGTTTAGTACCTGTGCTTACCCCAGATCTGTAAATGAACAAAAGCCTGAAGCTTCTGTGTCCTTCTGTGTCCTGTGGTTTGCTACTGCAAAACCTAATGTTTATTGAATTGAATGTTTCTTGTTTTAAACTCATGTATAAAAACATTTATGTAACATCTCTGAATACTTTACACTTGTACTGATATTTGATCAGCAGCGTCAGACTAAACACAGCTCCTCAGACAGAACAGATGAAGTGCTTTGTTGAAGTGTTGTTTTTCTTCGAGGTCAAGAGGCGTCCATTTTACCAGCGACCATCCCCCATCAACTACCTGCCACAAAGACACACCCTGCCTCCATTACATCCCTCCTCACCCATCCTCTCTCCTGCTACACTCCTCCATTGTTTATGCACAGGTGGTTTTTGTGTGTGGAGACAGCCTTCCGCTGACATCAGCACCATGACTCCTCCTTGCTCCCCTGAGGTATAAAGGATTTCTTGTTTCCGTAGCAGCATCTCTTAGCGACTCTCACACCCTGTTACAGGTGGCCACACTTTTCACAGGTACCTGATCACCAGAGCAGGAGACTCCTTACCATAATCTGAAGGGTTTTGTTTGTTGGACAGTTTGTGGTCTCACTGTTTAAGTTTTGTTCAGTGAAAAGTACAGAGAAAAAGCCAACATGTCGATGGGGATGGAGATTGTGGGCATTGCCCTTGGATTTATTGGATTTATCATTGCAATAGTGACATGTGCCCTGCCAATGTGGAAGGTGACAGCCTACATCGGAGCCAACATTGTCACCGCTCAGACCATCTGGGAGGGTTTGTGGATGAACTGTGTCATCCAGAGCACAGGCCAGATGCAGTGCAAGATTTACGACTCAATGCTGGCTTTGCCTCAGGAGCTTCAGGCCTCCAGAGCAATGACTATCATCTCCATCATACTCGCACTGATGGGGGCCCTGATCTCCATTGTTGGCGCCAAGTGCACCAACTGCATCGAAGATGAGCCATCCAAAGCCAAAGTGATGATCATCTCTGGAATATTCTTCATCCTCGGCGGTCTTTTGACCCTAATCCCTGTCTCCTGGACCACAAGTGTCATCATCAGGGACTTCTACAACCCCCTCCTGACAGACGCACAGAGAAGGGAGATGGGAGCCTCACTCTACATCGGCTTTGCAGGAGCTGCCCTCCTCATTATTGCTGGGGCGATGCTGTGTTCCAGCTGCCCGCCAAAAGAGAAGCAGTACAAGCAACCCAGGATGATGTACTCTGCTCCACGTAGCACCAGTGCAGGCGGAGGATACGACAAGAAGGACTATGTTTAAAAAGTCCCGAAGTGGAGTGAAGACCGATTGATTTTTAAAGTGAAAATGTTATGTGAGTGAATTGATGTGTCTTGTTTTTTGTTGTGTGAAACCACAGGGGGTTCCCTCAAAAAGACTCCGAGATGAAGGCGTGTACAAATGTTTGTCTGTCTTTTTGCTTTGCTTTGGGGTAAAATGAGATGAAAATGTTAAAACACATTGTGATGCGCTGTAATACTTGTTCTTGTTCTTGTTCCTGTTCGTCTGGTATCGCGTTTCACTGAAACCTCTGTTAAAATGCTGCGTGTCACTTCGCTAACAATGACAAGGAAGAGCCAGCTCTCATTTTACATGGATTTGGTTCCTTGACTGTGCAGTGTGTGAGTGTGTGAGTGTGTGCGTGCACGCCTGTGTGTGTTTTGCATGTAATATTTGCTTAGGAGAGTTTCTGCTGAGACTGAAACTAAAGATGGTTCCATGATATGGCCACGGGTCAAGACACTATGTTCTTTCTCACAGTTTCAATGTTTCAGGAATATACACAATGTCTGACCTCTTGTATGTCTATATTTTGATGTTTTTTTTTATATTTCTGTAATAAAATGTATTTTTAATGTATTTTAATTTTTAGCCAACATGTAAATCATGTTTATAGTTTATATAGTTATATTAGGTATTAGTTTCTAAATAGTTTTTATCTTTTTGTTTTATTTTAAATTGTAAGCACTGACCTTTATGGTCCTCTGCATGTCAAACAACAAACAATGTCCTAATTAGT
>OMLM01004028.1:102951-121479 GCA_900302695.1 Helostoma temminkii | reverse complement strand
CTCAACATTTGTGTTAAACTGTGAGGAAATACCTCTATACTCTATACCTCTACTCTATAAGTCTATCTATAAAAGATTTTGACTGACTTCTAACAACCTCAGGGTTGAGGGTTCGATTCCCGGTTCCTCCTGGCTACATACTGAGGTGTCCTTAGGCAAGACATCAAAACCCAATGGCTGTCCCTCACTTGTAAGTTGCTTTGGATAAAAGCGTCTGCCAAATGACTAAATGTAAATGTAGTTCCTGATTGTACACGATGAATGAGGTGCCATCGCTCTGATCACTTCCTGATGACAAGTAAATCACACCAAGCTGAATAACAAAATGCTCACTGGAGATTATAGAAATGAGGAGAGATAAACCAAACATCCATAATACCTAAATAAACATCTATTGTATATCTGTGTCTCCATAAAGACAGTTCAGTTAAGATGGATTTCATTTGTTAAAATGCTTAGATGAATTTAAATGTCTGTACTATGGGCTCACAGTGGGAAATCTGAACCAAGTGGATTTATCAATCATCACAGGGCTTGAAGATCACAACAAAGCACCACTGCCAAAAGCACAAGCCTATGTCCTTCATGAAGACACAAGTGTGCTCTCTTTTGATGTTTCATCAATACACTGAATGTTCAACTGAAGCTAAAATGTCGGAACATCAAGGCAAGCGATCACGCTTTTGTGTCTCTGTAGCAGATTGCCTGAACTGGCTTTGGTAAGGCAACAGGCACAGATGTATTTAATATTTTCCATCCACACTCAGATTCAGAGAGACTTAAATTTTAAATGTTTCACTATGACCTTCAAAAGGGGTAAGTATTAGTGAGATTTTCTACTATTTCATCATTCACCACAAAAGTTAACAATCAGACTGATACAAGTTTCCCCACAGCCCCTCCCCGAGCTGCCATGCCCACAGCTTTCATCTTACTGTGACCCAAACGACAGTCCCTGAAGATGAACAGAAACATGTGTCGTTTCAACACTATTTCACTTGTCATCCACTTTGTCTCAAGGACTGCAAACCCTGACCCTTATTGCTTACTTGGAATATCAAGTTTGACAGAAAACTACATGGTACACCACAGATACCTCCCTCTGATGTTTGGTGGACACAGAAGGGAGCAGAGAAGAAGAGAGAGCTGCAGGGTAGAGGTGAAGGGGGCACACAGGGTCAGACAAACCTCCTAGCTTTGAAACTGTGAAGAGGCTGGCGGGGAGAAGGGTTTGGTGAGTGCGACTTAGAAATGTGTATTAGACATTTGAAGGAGCAGGCAGAGTTGCTCCAGCCACGTATCCATGGCAACCATCTCAGGACCAACTCAAGTCCTTGTTGAGGTCTTTTGTTTCTCCAGAGGAAGTGATTAAAGGAGGTAAAAGTGAGAAAACTGAGAACTGAGGATGAGTCTAGTCATGCTGACACTTATCCTCTTCTACACTTCTGAAAATCCTTCTAACTGCAAATATCAATGAGCAGTGTCTGACTATTTAACTAAATACCAGTCCTCCTATCTGTGAGCACTCTCTGGGGCTCCTAATGCAGGGACTGAATGGCATCTTGAGGCTGAGACATTAATGAGCTGAGATCATGATGCCAACTATTTAACTTAGATCGGGAGTTGGCTACCCACTGCCAGCCTAATTACTGACTAGGGAAAGAAAAGGATGAGCATAACAAAAGGGTTTTGAAGCAGACAGGGGAAGCGTCTATCTCTAAACCTGGTTACATTCCTTCAGGTTGACCTGTATTAGAGCATGGCAGGTTTAAGCAGTGCCAGTTTAGTCAAAGCTCTTCAAAGCCATTTGAACAAGTGATAGATATTGACCTGTTTCACAGGTGGTGAACTGCTACAAAACTTTTAAGATGCATGATACAGTCAGCTGTGATATCACAGCATATTTGACTTATAAAGCTACTTATTGTTATAATATTGCAAAGTTTAAAAACCTATATATCTAACTTCATCTACACTCCAGCTCTACATTACATTTGTACATAGTGTACGATAGAGCTTCCATCACCTGGAACCTACAGGTAATCAGTTTGCTATAATAGTCCTCTACACAGTATTTTAGATTCAGTATTGGCCCATGCTATAGCGCAGTAGTTTTCATATAGGTGTATGTGTACCTCTAGAGGAACTTTGGAGTACTGCAGGGTGTATGTGAGAGTTTTAAAAAGATACTAATTAAAAATGTGGGAAAAATTATACTTGAATTAAACATGTTAGTATAAGTTTGTGAAATTATGGTTTTTATTGCAAAGCACTCGTTAACTGACATAAACAGTGAAAATCCAGTCATGGCCAGTGTGAGTGGGAAGCCGATTTCCATATTGAAGGAGAGTAAAAAAATCAAGAATAAGAATTCGTGGTTAAAGATGAAGTTTGACGCATCTACTCTCACACAGTTTTGGGTGTTTATGAAGAAGGAACACTCTGAGGTGGGAGCGTTGGAGTTGCTTTTACCCTTTGGCACCGCATGTTTGTATGAGGCCTCTTTTCTGCAAGTGACATCAAAACAAAGAAACAAACTGTACCTTGAAAAAAGAGCTTGATAACTGCAGTTTTGCCCTTGGCACCAAGAATGACAATGTAGCATTTATGTGTTTTTAATATGACATTATCTGCATTGTATAAATTTATATGACCATTTTATTCATACCAAACATTAAAAAAACAAAAGGCACACTGTTGAAAGAATGTTTGAGAACCACTTGTATAGCAGATACCACATAGGACCACATCTTATGTCCCTGTGTTCAACCTCAGTTACCTGAACCTCCTACCTGCTGAACCATTACAAGGTGCCAATTCATTACAAGGGCTATTTGTGCAGATCGTGTTAGAAAAATCACAACTACACTTACTTTAAAATGTGGGAACCAGCACCACATGATTCTGTTGAGCACTAGCTATTATTTTCTGATGCTTGTAGACACTGAGCTTTTGTAATGGATGAGTTCACACACAGTTCACAAGGAATGGTTGTGGAGTGAAAAAATCTCAAAATCAAATTACTAAGTGTGTTTTTAGCAGTATAGGAGACCAAATTCACATTGGCTTTTTTTTTTTTGCCCTAGTGCCAATAACTGTCCAATAAACTGTCACGCCTCAGCTCCTCTCAGCTAGAACAACAATGCCAATATAATTCTGATTTATACAACTGGATGCTGCCGCGAAAACCCTGAGCTAATAAGACGAGCTAGTCAGCTTATTGTCAGAGGGTGAATCCAACATAACCAGCCTGGAAGGCTTCCAACATACAACACACACACACACACACGCACGCACACGCACGCACACGCACGCACACGCACGCACACACACACACATATCCTGATCAATACCATTTATTGCATTGATTTTAAATGATATATACTTTATTTCTGTTACATACTGAAATATTTCAATAATAATAAATAAATAAAAACTGTAGTTTGGAAATTAAATCTCAGACTGAACAACCCTAAGGTGCAAATGGATGATATTTTGGTATATACACTACATTCTTTCCAGATGTGTTTTGATAACAAAACATCAGTGTCAGGAGTCTTAATTCTGACAAAATGAAAAATGGACAAAATGTCAAAACACCACGAAATGTCACTGATCTGACTATTGACTGTGAAAACTAACTGTATACATGAAATGACTTCAGTTCTGAGTGCCTGATGGGTTTTACCCTCAGACTTCGTCTGTTTTAACACAATAACGTTACCGCCATCTAGTGGGCGACTACAAAACCTAGTTTACCTCGTGAAACCCTCTTGATTTGAATTATATTTATAAGACAGTGCTAAAAACACGCTTCAAATATACAGCTATTATACTAGGACAACTACTACTGTGCTTCGTAAGAAATGCTTGTATGTTTACCTTTTTGGGGTCATCATAAAACACTCCGATACATGACAGCTTGGGTCCAATCCTATGAGACTCCCTAAAAAGTTGCCCGCTGTTTCTGTATGGTCCTTGTTTAAATTTGTAGGCGAATGTAATCTTCTTTATGGGAGGAGGGCCACTTCGCACGGTGATGTCTGAGAGAAATCCCGAGTAAACGATCCAACCCGCGACAGTCAAAAGACTTAACAACAGGCTAATGAGACACAGACTGAGCCAGTCTGGCATGGTGGCTCACTATCAAACGGAGAGGTTAGCCGACCGTTATTTAGCAGCTTCTGAACACTAGACACATTTGAATTTTCTGTAACAGACCAGCATTTTGAAGACAATAATTATTTGTTTCCATTTGGTACTTGGCCTTGACTTAATTTAGATTTGTTTCACTAAACGAAAGGACCAAAAAATTGCACATTGCATGGGACTTCCTGGAAGGTACCATTTATGCCGTCCAAAGGGGTGACTTTGTTACGAGTCTGTTACACATACGCTTATTATGTTATTGTAAATAAGCTATAATTTTACATCAAACTGACTCGTTATTATATAAAATATCCGTGTCATACATTTCTATTTATTTTTATACAATTCAATTTGTTTCTTTTCTTTTTTCTCTTTAATTATAAATTGTATATTTATTGTACTTGTAGCAAATTCGTGTTGCTCATTATATTGCGTGTTCTACAGTGCACTGTTGTTGAGTAGAGTACCCACATTTTCATTGTACTCCTACGTGTAACAATAAAAATAATCTTTTAATGCCCTTAAATGACAAGTTTTACTGGTTGTAACGTATTAATTGTAGATAGAGTCAAGTAATTATTGTCAGACAAAGTGATAAAGTGAACAGTGACGTTTAGAAACTGGCTTAGGATTTTTGGCAAAAAATAGATATTGGCTAGGCTACACAACTGTGCATTGCATGCAAGCAGCTACTTCCTTGATAGATAAATAATTATATATAGTTGATACACTCAATAACTGCAATAATGACACCTGAGAATATATTGACACGCATCGAACATTGCAAACAATAAATGAATTTATTGAATTAAATTACTGATATTGAAATTTGAAACTGTAAAGGTGCAAATGCTTCAGATGCTGTGTTAACTTTATGTCCCGCCCCCTGCAGAGTGAAGGCTGGACTTGGAAACTACATGTTATTGAACTTCCTCGGTATTGAAGACAAACTGAACTTTGCCACATAACGTCCAACTTGTTCGTCCAACTCAGGAGAATGGCTGGAAATGTAAAAAGGTTTTATGAGATAACAGCTAAACTGCTGTCTGGAGAACCCTTCAGTTTCTCCACACTGAAGGGCAAAGTGGTTCTCATTGAGAATGTGGCGTCTCTCTGAGGAACAACTATCAGGGATTATACCCAGATGAACGACCTGCACTCCCGCTACTCCGCCAAGGGACTCGTGATCCTGGGTGTACCCTGCAATCAGTTTGGACACCAGGTAAGCCATGTGTGAATTCAGAAATACTGACTTAACCTACCATGTTTGCACATCAGAATAATTTATGTATTTAGTATGATGGATATTTGTTCTCAATTATCATAAGGCTATAAACTATAACAAAATCCTCTGGGCTGTTTACTGTTTATTAATGTAGTATAGTCAGTTATGTTTAGTCGTAGTTCATTCAGTTCATTTTTGGATTTAAAGGACACCTGTGCTGAATGTGTTTTCAGGGTTTTGTTTAAGGGACAAAAAGACACAACATTTTCATAACAGTTTGTAAAATGTTTATAAGGCAAGGAAAGTAAAAAAACGACAGTATTACAGCATCAAATGTGTAAGGAAGAGCATTTTAAATGCTTGTATGTAAACTTATAAATGTGCAATTAAACCTGAAACTGCAGGTTATTGATTAGATAAATGTAGGGAGTGGGATATTTATATCTGAAGTGACAGATAAAAATATAAATATAAAATTAAAATACTCCACTGAGCACAGTACTGAAGGAAATTGTCATGTTATTTTGAACAGTTTGTTTGTATGTATATTTAATTTTTCTTTTTTATATAACAGGAGAATGCCAAAAATGATGAAATCCTGAGATGTCTGAAGTATGTCCGTCCAGGAAATGGTTTTGAACCAAAGTTCCAGCTCCTAGAGAAGGTGGATGTGAATGGAAAGGATGCCCACCCCTTGTTTGTCTATCTGAAGGAAAAGCTTCCATTCCCCAGTGATGATGCCACGGCTCTTATGACTGATCCCAAGTTCATCATTTGGAGTCCAGTGTGTAGGAATGACATCTCCTGGAACTTTGAGAAGTTCCTGGTCAGTCCCGACGGGGAGCCCTACAGGCGCTACAGCAGAAATTTCCTCACTAGTGACATTGAGGCAGATATTAAAGAGCTACTCAATAAGGTCAAATAGAGTTTGTTATTAACACTGTGGGTAGCTGTATCAGTAATAACCAGCCTGGCACAGAAGATTTATCAATAGTCACACATATGTTTTGGATATTTTATCATGTTGTCCACATTCACAAGTTTGTGATATATCTCCCACAGTACACGATGGTTGTTCAGCCAGTTTACCGAATGAAGACACTCCTCAAAGCCTTTTTGTGAGGGGAGTTTCTGAAAAATATGTAAAACACTGACTCAGCCACTGTGTATAGTCATATCACAAATGTCTTTATTCAGAATAAACATTTAATGTCATATGAATTGGCCCTGTCATTTGTGTGCAATATAGCACAGTCACATCCTTAATACATCCTACTTAGGTGCAACAACAGTGCAAGAACAAAATATTGGAATCACTTTGATAACTTGAAGCCCTGCCAAGCAACAAGAGTAGACAAGACCAGAGCCCTAGACAGAGAATAGATAAATAGATAGTTAAGTCCACGACTGGACATGATGAGTGTTTATTATTTGTTAACAATTCAAATTAAAGCAGTCATGTAAATTGTTTGGTACCTGTCTTAAGGATTTTTTAAAAATTAATATTAACGTTATAGGTTTGACAGAGTTATACTGCCCAATGATCTTATGAAATGTGTATTATTTAAAATTATAGTTTTATTTCTTTTAGGGCTGGGTTGGCCCATATTTAACTTAAGTATAAACCACCACCACCATCATCATCTGGCCTGTCTGCTTCCTGGATGAACGCAGCGGCTTCTCCTTGACTGATCGCTACGCCGAGCTGCGACTCGTCCATCATGGCTGGCCAAGAAGATCCAGTGCAAAGAGAGATCCACCAAGACTGGGCGAATCGAGAGTATATAGAAGTAATTACAAGCAGCATCAAAAAAATTGCCGACTTTCTCAACTCCTTTGGTAAGAGTTTGACTGAAAGTGTTACGCATTAGGCGTTATTTTTTGTGTAGCGTTAAGCCTACTAGCTAAAGCTAGGTAGCTGCTGCAGTTACTAGCGCTGCTGTTGATGTTTTCAATGGCCACTCCCAGTTAGCAACTAGCCTTCTCGTCAGCTGTGAGCTTCTTGTGTTCCCTCAGAAATACTTGCGTTAGGTACTAACTCAGCTTTCTGTTAAGTTACCATACATTTGGTCTCATTTGTTAAGTGATGTTACCATTGTATCCGTTGTCAAAATCGAATTTAAATACTACTGGATGAGTGTGGTAGCTGCTAGCTAGACGGCTATTCCGCTAGCTTAGCTTAGCTGTTGTAAGCAGCAGGAGCTGCATAGCCCTAGATATGGACTGAAGTTCTCCAAAAACAGTTAACACCAACTATTAGCCGTATAACATCGAAGAATAGCATTTCCGCAGAGGACAACATTTAATTATTGCTAACGGGTGCGTATTAAATACTATTTGTTGACGTTGTCCACAGATATGTCATGTCGTTCCCGTTTGGCTACCCTGAATGAGAAGCTGACAGCTTTGGAGAGGAGGATTGAATATATTGAGGCCAGAGTAAGTATATGGTATTCTTTTTTATAATCTACATAGCTTTAGTATATACGTAGTTAAAATATATAACCATTGAGTAATGTTTGTGTGTCATTACAGGTGACGAAAGGAGAGACGTTGACTTAAAACTTCAAAGCATCCTAAACCTACTTACCCATCCCAGCCCTGAATTTTTGTAATATGTGAGATGGAATCCACCCTAGTTTTTCTGGGACCATGGGGGCCATTTTTATATAATATTGCGTTTTGTGTTGTTTTATCTCATGACACGTTTGTAAACAAACTGTGCACTGTTTTGGGTGTCACTCACTCACTCAAGAATCTTCAATATTGCTAAACAAAATTATGCTCCATAATGAGCTTTATTATGAATCTGGTATCAGCACAATTTAATGACCATCTGTGTTGAATGCAATGTCATTACCACATAAGAGATTTATAAAAGGGGAACATTCTTGTGTGCCAAGTTGAACAAGTAATTGTGTAGTCATTTTTATTAAGGACCTGTCTGTACAGTGAACTGTGATGTTTCAGGATTTAAATGCTGTAATAAATGATAAACAATGATGTTTCATGTTTCAGTTTATCTTATTGGGATTCCTCTTTGTTTTCACATACATTGTTGTACAAACAAAGAAGGTTGTATGTGTCAATTAACATTTGTGTTTACACATACATGGAAATCAGATCTATTTCCGAGCAGAGATGTTTCCAGGAACATACAAATATATGAATATGGTTCAGCAATTATAAGCAAGCTGATCCTGTCGTGATATTGATGTTGCGTGAACTTACATAAATCAGTTACCTATAACTACTTTTTACATACACATACTAGGTGGACAGTAAATAGTACTTTATACATATGATTGTTATAGGTTGTGCAAACAACCATATAACAATATATAGTGCCAGAAGCCAAATAAGTGGCATAGATAGCAGTTACATAGGGTAAACGGATATTTTATGATAGTTTGTGCTTGTGTTTGTGCATGCTGTATATCGATAGAATGCCAAATTAAATGGTTTATACAAGTCATATTAGACTTGTGCGTGACATAACACGTCATGTGCATGCTATTGCACATTATGTACTGTAGTACAATATTTAGTCTGGTCAAAAATAACTTGCCAAATTTTAGGGGATATTTCAACTAAAAAATATTTACAACAATTTAGTTCATGTGGAAATGTACTTCATCTCTGTATAACTGGCTCTATAACTGAACAATTATATTGCAAATACTGTAGACAAGTCTTTAATATGTATATTTAATAAGTTATTACAACAGTTGAAACCAAATCAATGATTACATTACAGCATTCCACCCATATGAACATGGGTGACAATGTAATACACAAGACAAGTTAATTTTACTTTACTACTTAAAAACTTCATCTTTTTGCTAAGTTAAAAAATTGATGAAAAGTCGAACAACACTGAGAATTTGCATGAATTTCAGACCGGGCTGAAATAGAAACTGAATTCACGTGTAAATCAAATCTAAACCTCAATATTCCCAAAACAATTGCAATTAATTATTCAAAAACACTATACAGCAAATATGGCAAGTTGAAGAGGTCTATGCCCAATAAAATGGCGGACAGTACAGAGTTTTCGATGTTTCGATTTTCCCCTTAGTTTGGGCTTTCAGGCAGCCCATTTAGCGTTTGCGGTCTTACTTCTGCATGTGTCCGGATGACATGCGTTCTATAGCGTTGCCAGACAGAAATATTTAACAATCTATAATCTCAGCCAGCTCCAGTTGTCATCATGAACGAAATCTTAAACTTATGTAACTTCAACATGACCTGCCTGTAAGACAAAATCAGGGCAAAATATTGAATTACCCACAACGCATCGGTTTTAGCAGCAATGCATCTTGGGACAAAGAAGGTGACGTTGTAGTGTCATGCAAAGTCCTTGAACGTGAGATGAATTTTCTTGTTCACTGTTTTTCAAATTGCATCTTAGAAAAATAGTGAGCAATAACTTCATTAACAAACTACACCGGTAAGTTACCACACATTCGTATTCGAAAGTGGGAACTTTTTAGAGCTTTTTTATTGTGTGTGTGTGTTTTGTCTTTGAGGATACCGTTGGTGTGTTGCTAGCGTTACACTTCGTCCATGTTGTAACCATAGTTTACTATGCAAAGATTTAACTGTAACCTAGAGAGCTGATCTGTGTGTGAGCTTATTAATAACTGAACAACAATAAAGTGTGTGTATAACTCGTAACTACTTGTATGTTTGCTTTTTAGAGGTCGTGTGAGTGCGGAAGGAGCAGGCATAATGGGAGCCGATAAAAGGTGAGCACTAGCGTTTATACGAAGTGCTAGCGCCCCAATAAACAATTGGAGCGTCATTTCAGTCAGCACTTGAAAATGAAACCGCAACCTGGCCGCGATATCGTAGACATTCATGTAATGCTAAAAAGGTAATGGGGGGGAGGGTGTGGGGATGCTCTGCTTGCATTAATTGTTTCTACAGGAAATGACTTTACTGCTGCGCATTTGCCCAAAGGATGGCAATGCCATAAAGATATCTTACAGAACCTAAATAACATGTTGAAATAAGGTATTTTAATGCATCTTTTTTAAATAACGTTTGCTTTCAGGTGGGACATTACAATTAGGACTGCTTTATAAAAATTCAACAAGGAATGCAAATTTAGAGTGTTGAAATTATCGCTGCACCCGCTTACCAGCTTGTTAACTAACTGATGAACAGTAGATCAACTTCTGTTTGCCCACGTCACAAATTGAAAATATGGAAATGTTTTGTAAGCACTGGAAAACTGAAAACATTGGCTTTATATAATAACATACTTTATTGATCCCCTTGTGGAAATTGTGTATATACATATGTAAATATGAAACATGTTTATAAACAGGCTAAGCACTGCATCAGACACTGCAAATCTTTGTTAAAAGCATCCATATGTAAATATTTGATTCACAATGTATGTATTACTTTTCATTTTCACTTTCTTCTAAATAGGATTAGTCGGACCGAACGTAGTGGTAGATATGGCTCTGACCAGCCCCGTGATGACTCGGATTGGCGCGACAGACGAGAGAGGGACCAAGAGCGTGATCACAACATGCGCCGCTGGGGGGAAGAGAGACGTAGTGAACGGTATGAAGGGGATCGCAGAGGATCGAGAGACAGTCCAGAGGTAGTTATTTTAGTCTTTAGTTACTGTATCATATGTGTGTGTGTGTGTGTGTGTGTTTTTGTAAAAGTTATTTGACATTTGTATTTATCTGATGTTTAAAGCAAAGAGAGAGGAAAAGACGCAACAGTGATAGATCAGAGGATGGCTATCACTCTGATGGCGACTACCCAGAGCAGGATTACAGAAGGGAGCCTGGAGAGGAGAAGAAGAGCAAAACCATTATGCTCTGGGGTCTGTCTCCTCATGTCACAGAGGATGATGTAAGTCTGAGTATCTGCAGAAGAACTACAATCTTTTTATTTTGGGTTTGGTTTGATGTGTGTGTACCACTCACTCAGAATTTAATTCATTTTAAAGAGGGCAGATACATCATAATGTTAAAGTACTTTCTGGATGTGTTTTTATTTAGATTCGCTTTGCCATAGATCAACTTGAGGGACCCCAGCCAGTGGATGTCAGGCTGATGAAAAAGAAAACAGGTGAGACTAACATATGACGGACCCCGATCTTCCCCAAGTGTGACCATAGGGCTAATCTGCTTCCATTCAGACCCATTTCCCATATCAGCTAGGAGTGAATTGTTTCAAGATACATAAAGGATTTGAATTGTTGATTTAAAGCTTACCAGTTCAGTTCTTTGTGGATCGCTTTAAGGTAAGTACGTGCAGCAATAATAGTTTTGAAAAAGCTGATTGGCAAACACACACTTTGTTGTTGAGTGTGGTACAAACAGTTGCATTCAGCAGGATTTTTTGCTATGGTAAAACTCCTAAGGATTGGCCCTGTGTACCAAGCAGGGCCTGGGTCATGAAGCAGTTTGTGGAAGAGTTTGAATAATATGCCCATGGACTCTTAACTAACACACCTCCCGTCTATATTTGAATGCTGTCTCTAGGTATAAGCCGTGGTTTCGCCTTCGTGGACTTTTATCACTTGCAAGATGCTTCCCGATGGATGGAGACCAATCAGGTTGCTTCACAATCGCCAAGTCTAGTTTTAATCTTGGGGATCTGAAAAAATAATCCAAAAGGCAACCAAAGTGCATTGATTGAATAGTGTGACAAGTTTACAGATTTTCTTTCAAAGAGAAAAAACTCATGGCTTGTTTGTTACAGAGTAAAAGTATTTAATTTGTAAATTAGAGATGATAAGAATGATAACATTCAGGATTTGAGACTTGACATTTTACCAAGTACTTTGTTTAGCTTACTGTGATGGCAGTAGCATCAAAGCTCAGATTTGGCTAAGGGAATCTGCATTTAAGATAGTGAACACATTAACCTGCTGACAGAGGCAGTATCAATTATATTTCCGAGTAAAAAGTAACCCCAGACTATTATTTTTGAGGATTTTTTGTTTTATTTTTTAAAGTCACACCAACATTTCTTTTGGAAACCCCTACATGTTTTTAAATCAGTCTGAAATGTTAGGGTCACATTGTACACTCTGCTCCAGCTCAGTCTGGGCACGCGGGTCCCAAACACCTAAAGAGCCCTCCATACATCATGCTCACATGTGTCTGTCTTTAACACAAAGGCTATCTGTTGGGGGTCCCTCTCCCCCTTCTCTCCCTTCCAACACTGCTTGCTCTTTTGATGAGATTAATGTTGCCATGAATAGTTCAGTGATTTTTGTCTTCCTCTTTCAGAAACGTCTGGTTATCCAAGGCAAAAATGTGGACATGCACTACAGTCACCCCAGAAACAAGTATGAAGACTGGTTATGCAACACTGTAAGTTAATGATTATTTTGGTTTCATAATGCTACTACGGAACACTGCACACATTAGGCCTTTAGAATCCAATTCTTGTATTCCTGTGAGTTTGCTTTTTGGTACACCTACATTTGAATTAGCGGTAAAGGTTAGGTTGTGTCTCAGGTGGGTATGGTATGCAGTACCAATATAGATTGCCTGTCTCTAAGGCAGCACTGTTCAGGGCTTTAGGTGTGTAATAAAAAATGTGAACGGTTACTTGCAGTGTGGCCTGTACAATTTCCGGAGGAGGCTGAAGTGCTTCAGGTGTGGAGCAGCCAAAGCTGGTAAGTAGTTTAATCAACAAGAGGCCACTGACAGCAGACATCCGGACAGTCTGATGCAGCACTGCTGGGATACAGAGTGAAATTTGTATTTTTGGAATTGTAGAGGCCTAGTAAACCAAACCATATGGACTCTTATGTGCTGTCAGATCTCTGCAAAGTGCATAGATGGGAAACAGCATGCATTTCTCTTCTGCTTGACATAAACACAAAATGGGGGCAAAACACAGTACAAAATTAATTAAGAAAGCTTACAAAAACACTCATTTTAGCATATGTTTTGACTTTTATCGCCTTAACTGCTTTACATCTTATTTCTATTTCCTAGACCACACAGTTTGTCAGGTTGTGTTAATGTCCCTCTTACTTCTGTGCCATTCTCTCAACAGAAGGTGAAACCGGCAATAATACTGGAGTCTCTGAATCTCAGCCCAGTGGAGATTTCTACGGCGACAGTAAGCACTTATATTTATAGATGTATTGTCACAGTTTGTTTGAAACGATAAAGTTGTGCTTAAATGTAGACTTTTTTTTCTGTACAGCTATCATCTTGAGAAATATTGCTCCACTCACTACTGTGGAAGCCATCATGGCAGCCTTGGCACCATATGCTAATCTTTCATCTAACAATATTCGCCTCATCAAAGATAAGCAGACCGGCCAGAACAGAGGCTTTGCCTTTGTACAACTGTCCTCTCCTCTGGTAAAGTTTTTGTTTTGTTTTTTTTGTATCTGTAGGTGGACATTGTCACAGTTTATTCTCAAATATAACTCAAAGAAAAACTTTACTGCTGCAACAACCAGTGGTTACATTTGTCTTTTCTGCTAATATTACTTCTTAGTTTTTCATTGATCAACTCTGAACAACCTTAGTGATGTCAGCATATTTTTCTGTTTTCTCAGGAGGCCTCTCAGTTGCTAACTATCTTACAAGGACTGCAGCCTCCTTTAAAACTGGATGGAAAAACAATTGGAGTTGATTATGCTAAAAGTGCCAGAAAGTGAGTTTTATGCGTTGATTAGGTCATTAAAAATACTTGTTGCCATGTGTATTATTTATTCTCTTTGGCAAATTAAATATATTTTTCCATACATTGCCAGTTTTGATGTACTATAAAGAGAGATTAAAATCAAAAGTGGGAATAAACCTATTTTGGCCATTTGCTTGTTTTAGGGATCTTTTACTACCAGACGGGAATCGTGTCAGTGCCTTCTCTGTGGCCAGCACAGCCATTGCTGCAGCCCAGTGGTCCTCAACTCAGGTAACCCCATGCTCTCTTAACATCAATGTATTTATGATCAAATTATAGTACTTTACACTATATTCAAGAATTCATCACAATTGGTGTCACAGGATCATGATATATTCTTTATGCTTTCATTTTCAGCCACAGCAGAGCTCAGAGGCAATGTCAGAGTACAGCTACCTGCAAGAAGGCTATACTCCAATGTCACAGGTTAGTAGAAATATAAAAGATATAATTTGTTTTGAGACAATTTCTGAAACATTTGCTTTGTGTGTAGTAACATGTAGTTGCAACTATGGGAAACTACATTGACAACCCATGTCCATAGAGAAATAATTGTTCAGTAAAATTTGTGTACTGATGAGACTGACTAATGTCAAGCTTACTGAAGTTATATTACTATTACTACTAGCTATGAGATAACAGGAAAACATAATATTGTTCCTTTATTTCATAATAGTGTTTCAAAAATCAAGTTAAACTGCCAAATGTTTGCATTTCTTTTGCGTACAGACTTGTGTAAAGTAGAATGAGAGAATTCATCTTTGCCTTTCATTGAATATCTTTTTCCAACAGGACTATCAGACATACTATCAACAAGGAGCAGCAGTCAGCATCTCACAAGGAAATGGGATTCTAGGAGGTATGAAATACTTTCATGCCTTAATATACTGTCAACTGTTATAAATAAAGTCTTGTATCTTTTTTGTGTTGTGATTCACATTTGAGATAAGAGGACATTCTAATATTTGTTCACACTGAGTCTGTAATGTACAATGAAGTAACAATGTATTAATTTAATGTTGTTGAAATTGTCTTAGAGCTTTGCTTTTCTACTGTAATTTTAGCTGCCCCAGGTGTAAAGATTGTTCCTACTGCAGCTGGAGTAGTAATCTCACAGGGTGCACAAGTCTACCAGCCTCATATAATTGCTCAGCCTGCTGTTCAGGTATGACGCACATTTTTTTGGTTATTTGTAATTATGCTGTCATATCATGATTGAAATGCACAGTGTAAAATATAAACATGAAAAAACTACATTCATTGCAGGCTATGCCACTTGCTCAGCAGCTGGAGGCAAAACCCCTTGCAGGCATCGAAGCAGCATCTGTGCCGGTTGCTCCTATAGCTGCTGCCGCTGTCGCTGCTGCCAGTACATTAACAGCCTCAGGACAAACAGCTGACACCAGCCCTGGTATGATCACACAAGATCCCTGTAAAGCTGTTCTAGTCTATTCTAGTATTGTGCGCATGAGGAGAAAATCTTCTTGAGGTTACTGTCATGTATACAATAATGTTACTTTAAAAAGCAAGACTTGAGAATTGGGTTCTTTTGTTGAGAGTGATACTGTTCATAATGTTTTATTTTGTACAATATGTGGATTATGCAGCTGTACCAGAAATTTCTTTCTATTACCTTTCCTTACTGCCTTACGGATTTAAACTTGCTGTTGTACTCCTTTCAAAAGAACCTGTCTACTGCATTTGACAGTGATGTTATGTTTTATTATTGACAGCTGTACCTGATACATCCACCTATCAGTACGACGAGTCCTCTGGCTACTATTACGATCCTCAAACTGGCCTCTACTATGATCCAACTACACATGTAAGTACTGTGTACCACCTTGTGGAACTCTTGGCTTCTTGTCATGCTAGTGTATGTCACAATAGATTATATTGTTTTGATAATTTACATTGGTGTTGATCTCCTTTCAGTATTATTACAACTCTCAGACCCAGCAGTATCTGTACTGGGACAGTGAGAAGCAGTCATATGTACCTGCTCCAACTGACATAAATGCTGGACAAAATGACAACTCAACTGCAACAGGCAGTAAAGAACCAAAAGAAAAAAAGGAAAAGCCTAAAAGCAAGACAGCACAGCAGGTATTTTGTTAAACATTCTGTTTGAGCATATTTGATGTTCTTCTTCTTCTGTTGTTCTATTTAAAATATTAGTAAATACATTTTTTTTTTCTTTTCAAATCTGACTTGTCCTTCCAGATTGCTAAAGACATGGAACGGTGGGCTAAAAGTCTAAATAAACAGAAAGAGAACTTCAAGAGCAGCTTTCAGCCTATTAGTCAGGAGGAGAGGAAGGAGGCAGCAGCTGCTGATGCTGGCTACACACTGTTTGAAAAGAGGGTAAGCCAGTGGGATTCAGTGTCTAAAAAGTTATTTTACTGCATGTGTAAGCATTAGGCTGCAGTTTCTTCAATTGACCCATGGTATTTGTGCATTTATTTATTTCTGTAGCAAGCAGGAAGTCTAGAGAGACTCATACCAGAATTGTCAAGGGTCCATGAAGAGGAACCAACAACCAGTGCAGTCAACACGTCTAAGGTGAGTGTTTTCTACATTACTAGTTTAGGTAGACTTTGCACTGTGCAGTATTTAACACATTTTATTTCTAAATGAAATATTTATATATTTATAGTCTGGTGAATTTAATACTTACAACTTATTTACAACTGCTGTTGTTTTTTGTTGTTGTTTGTTTTGTTTGTTTTTCGATGTGGTGGTTAGTGTGGCCTTGTAGCAGCTTACAGTGGAGACAGTGACCCTGAGGAAGGGGGAGCAGAGCCTGATGATGGTGAAAAAGGCCAGGACAAACTGACAGATTGGGACAAGATGGCTTGTCTGCTTTGCAGGAGGCAATTCCCCAACAAAGAGGGTCTAATTAGACATCAGCAGCTGTCTGACCTTCACAAGGTAATATTACACGTTGTCTCCTAAATTATTAAATTTGGTTAAAAGTGTCTGCCAAAAATGTAGGGCCATTAATTAATTGGGATATTCATTTGTGCTGCTTATTCCTAGAAAAACCTGGAGGTTCTTCGCCGATCTAAAATGAGTGAAGCAGAGCTAGAGGAGCTGGAAAGAAGAGAGACAGAGGTTTGGCTTAATACACAATTGTCCATTATCCAGTGAGCCATGTTTTCCTCTGTTAATGTGACTATATATTAAATATTTTCTATATTCCTCTGGTGAATAGATGAAATATAGAGACAGAGCAGCCGAGAGGAGAGAAAAGTATGGCATTCCTGAACCACCTGCACCCAAAAAAAAGAAATTTAGCCAACCAGCAACAGTCATGTAAGCAAATTTCTATTTACAGTACTGATTTGTATGGAGTGCTATTTTCCAGGACTTAATGTCATGTTTACTTATATGTAAATATTTGTCTTTCCCTGGGCAGTAACTATGAACAGCCCACTAAAGATGGTCTTAACAGTGACAATATTGGGAACAAAATGCTACAAGCCATGGGCTGGAAGGAGGGTAAAGGACTTGGTCGTAACCAGCAGGGCATCACTGCACCAATTGAGGTATTCACAGTAATTACATGGTGGTGCTTGAGTGTATCCACTGTCTGTACAATGTACCTAAGTTTGTGGTTGTCATCCTCAGGCACAGTTAAGAACAAAAGGAGCTGGACTTGGCACTAAAGGCACCAACTACACTCTCTCTGCTTCAGACACATACAAAGACGCAGTCCGCAAAGCCATGTTTGCTCGCTTCACTGAGTTGGAATAAACTGCTGGCCTCAACCTTAAATCATTTTGGCCTTCAGACAGTTTACATCTTCTAGAGGTGGAACTCCATCGTGTCTTCATCAACAGTGACAGAGACTTGGCATGGAAGCAAAAAGAGGTTCTCCCTTATAGGGTTTCACTCCATGTATGATCCATGATGATTATACCTCTTACCATAAACCAAACAATAGAAATAATCTGTAATGTAGGCATATTAAAATAGTGAATTATGTAATTTATAAATGTACATATGAACAGTAAATTTACCTCCTTAGTATACATTTTTCTTTTATGTCTTCTCTTTTAATGCCATTTTTGTTACAGTATGCTGAAGGTTATACAGTTTATACAAATTCCTGTCTGTTTGTACATAAAATAAATGGCATAAGTGATGACTGATAGTATTCATTATACAAAATCACACACTGGACGTGGGGGATTTCATCATAAACATTATATATTTGGACCAAAAACGATAAAACCACTACCTGTATGCAGTCCATAAGGAAAATTCATTGTTTTGAATTTAAGTGTGTAAAATCAGTACCCTCAAACTAGTGATGCCATTGGGAAACTTGAAACACAATGTCAACCACCATTAAGAAAGTGTGGTCTCCAAAAAACTACCTGGTTGGTCTTCTTAAATCTTACGAGATTTTTCATGGTTGCAAATTAAGTCACTAGAATGTGTAACAGATCCTGAGGGGAGCAGTG
>OMLM01004028.1:45126-85869 GCA_900302695.1 Helostoma temminkii | reverse complement strand
AGGTGGTGTAACATCGGTGGCAAATTCTGAAATGGAGTATAATGACAGGTCAGTCCAGGGCGAGCTTCAACAGCCAAGACACACACTGTTCATTTCTACTGGACATGCCTTTTGCATATCAGATCCATGGCGTCAGGAGAGCAGAGTGGAATGAGGGCGAGCGGAGGGGCTAGGGGATTATTTATGCCCTGTAGGCCTTTAAATAGACAGCAATGCAGCAACTTTGTGGTGGGGTCTTAGCATGGTCACATGGGAGAAAATCAGGTCACCCAGAACTGTAGACTTGGCCTCAAACATATAAATTACACTTTGAGACTTGACTTGGACTCGACTGCTGTGAGACTTGATTCCCCTAAGATCAGAGCTTGACTGATATCAGGTATTTGATGATTATACAGATACACTGTACTGATACTCAGAGTGCAAAATGACATGGCCAGTGGTTAAAAATATTGCAAAATCAGTTCTGGACTTGACTCTTTAGTACAAGCTAAACTGTGGGGGTAAACTACAAATAACTAAATCCTATTAATTATCAACTGGCAAGTATACCAGTGGTAAAATATATGCTGCAAACTAAAATCATTGGTCTGGTAAAATACTTAACAATTAAAAACAAAACAGTTGAAGTATTTTGATTATTTGGAATATGCATTGCAAAATGTTTACTTGAAATTTGAACAGCTCTAGATTCACATTAGCCACGTGTGAAAACCCATGACCCAGTGACCAACGTCCAACAAGGGCATGACCTGTGACTTGTGTGATTTCTCCTGCTTTCAAGGGATTCCTCCACACACACACACACACACACACACACACACACACACACTAGTCTCAAAGATTAAAGAATTATGTTTCACACTGAAAAACAGAGCAAGACTGAACCTTTTTATTCTATTAATGCTCAGTGTCCATCTTAAGGACTAACACAACTCTATTTACATGACAACACACAAGCTCTATAACAGCATACTGTCATTCTATAAACAATAGTGTTGTAACTGATGAAATGTAGTGAAACATGTCATATTCTTTTTGATTGTGACAATCCAACACAGAGCACCACAACATGCAGCCAAGCATACACTGAGTATTGCTTCTCAGCATCAACAAGGACATGCTCGCGCGTTATGAATTTACTTATACTGTACATGTTATGTCAGGCATTCACAGGATGTTTATTTAATGGGAGTCAATATGTGGTACCCACATATAGCAGATCATAATACAGCAGTGAGGCCCCCCATTTAAAGAAATTGCAGAGCTAAAATCAGATTAGTCTTTTCATCTTCATTCTGTACGTGTTTTAGTCATCATTCGAAAACAGTGCCTTTAAAAAGTGACATATTCTAACACTATGTGTGTGTGTTATGGTATGAGGTGAGAAAGAGATATTGATGTTGAGACAGAGATGACAGCCATGAAAATGAACAATATTGCCAGTATTCACTGATGTGTCCAGTGCTGTGTTGCTTGGGCTCTGCTGTGACTTCATTTTGTTTAAACTGTAAACTGTAACGTAAATCATCCAAATTACGTAACAGTCTATTCTGGTACCACTGTTGAGCACAGCATAAGCAGACACATTTTTCCACATACTTCAGGCCAAGCGTGTTCCCAGCAGGATGACTTTGTTCTGCCAAAATATTATGCATCACCCACTTGGCCCAGTAGATTTTCAGACAATAGCTCCCAGACTATATAAGTTTTACAAACATAGTACTAGCAGTTTCACTAAGTGCTTAAAACTGTTTCTAGCTTTCCACTCTATTCTTGTCTCTGTGTATTTCTTTTGGGTCTCTCCACCAGTGTTTGAAATATTGTGCTTACAAAAGTAAACTAGACTTTTCTCTAAACAGTCTGTGGTACTTGAATGGAAACTACCTGGTCATCATGGTGTCTGCCAGTATCATCCTTCCCCTGGCTTTAATGAAGCAACTTGGTGAGTAATACTGCAGCCTGAATCTTAGCACCATAGATTATATGGTAATTAAGGGCTACAGAAGCCAAAGTCTGCCAAGAAAAGAAAATATTATTTTAGCTGATAAAAATACAAAATAATATAGATTTTTCATTTCTTTCAAACCAGCATGTGTGAAAATTAATTTCATCGTCTCACTGGTACTTTAAAAAGCATGGCTCCAACAGCACCACCTTTTGTATCTGTTGTATTTTTTACATACTGTCTCACCTTTGTAGCACAGGGGAGCCATGACCATAAACCACAATGTCCTCAGGTCAAGTTCAGTATCTCTCTTTGTAGTAAAGGCTCATAGCAAGATTGAATTAATATATATTTAAATGCTGCTGAGCTGCAATCAGAAGTTATTACACTTTTCAGGCAATTGGTTTTTATAATAAAAATTACAATAATAAACAATATTATTAAGTACTCATATCAGTTCATAGTATCAGCAAGTACTGAAATGTAAGTATTTGTGGTATTGGTACATCATTAGATGAGACAGAAATATGGGTTTATGAAATTTGCAAATAATTTCTTTCTGTTTTTATGTAGTTGTTACACAGCTCCCCCATTTTCTTATGCATTTTCCATTTTTTTTCATGGAGCATTTTGCATCTTTGGGAATTAGTAATTAGTAAGATTTTGTTTCCTTTTGATGTTGAGCCAATGTACAAAATGACATTTTGATGGAGAAAGCAATTAGGAGTGTTTTCATTCCACCACCAGCAGTGAAAACAGCAGGTGTCCAATTAGACATCGTTTCTTCTGTGATCATCACACCCTCTATCCCAGCCTAAACTATTCATTATTGCACAATAAAAACATGTCATTTCTGCCCTCATAGTGTTTTAGGTCATTCAGATAGGGCTGTGTTTTTGGTTGAGAACTCATTTCTAGAACTATTGGAAATCTTCTTGTGTAACTAATAAAAATTACAGCCGTCTGAAACAGCACATGAAAGCCAAATGGACAAGTTAATATTTCAAGGAGCTGTAACATTAACTATCTGTCTTTTCAGGCTACCTCGGTTACACCAGTGGATTTTCCCTCAGCTGTATGGTGTTCTTTCTCACTGCTGTAAGTTGGTCTAGCTCACATACATCATCAGTGGCTCTTCAAAACTAGTCCCATTTGTTGTCCCTTACGAAAAAGAAGTATATTCAAATATACTATTAGTATATTTCTTTTAATCTAAAAATGAGCAAGTATACTTTCAGTATACTTTTTATGTCACTTTTTAGAGGTAAACTAAAAAGTTGCCCAATCTAGTCCCAAGAAGTATTAAATTAGGATACTAGCAAGTATATTAGAAGTATGTAGAAGTATACTTACTACACCTGAAGTATACTTGAAATATTCTTAAGTATACTTAATTAAATAAACCTTATACTACTTTTTTGTAGGGGAGTGGAATGTTGTCTTGTTACAACAAAGTACAATTTGCAAAAAATGAATTTGTATAAATACTTTCTGAAGCAGCCGTGTGTATTTAATCAGTTCAATCTTTAACCAGTAATGTGAAATGTTATGTGAAATTACTGACTCTGGTACTTCCTGTCATCCCTTTCCTTATTACACCTCTGCTTTCCTGCCCTTTCACACTTCTCTGCAGGTTATCTATAAGAGGTTTCAGATTCCCTGCCCATTTGAGGATTTCTCATCCAACAGCACTGCAGCCCATCTCAGTCTGAATGTCTCAAGCCATGGCCATGCACATAACAATGGTCTGGTTCACGAGTATGGTGATTCCCACTGCTTCCCACGCATGCTCACCATGAACTCACAGGTAGGTCAAAACACAGTTTGCTCATCTCATGAACTTTAAGGCCACAAAGTTGGAGTCTGAAGTATCTAACCACTTTTATTTTGGGAAGCTCAGTTGCACTGCTAATTATAGAAATTCACATTTATGTGTTTCTTCACAGACAGCATATACCATTCCCATCTTGGCTTTTGCCTTTGTTTGCCACCCGGAGGTCCTTCCCATTTACACCGAACTCCGCAAGTGAGACACCTGTCTGAAACCTACAATATTTGATAACATGTCAGTGCAGAATGTGGCATTGACTTAACTTTCAACTCTTTTATTTCAGTCCAACAAAGAAGAAGATGCAGAAGGTGTCCAACATCTCCATTTTTGTTATGTACTGCATGTACTTTCTGGCAGCTCTCTTTGGCTACCTGACCTTTTATGGTGAGTCACTCTCACATTTTTGGAGTATGTCTGTATTGCATATGTGCATGAATACAAATGTTTATGTCCAAAGAACAACAACAGACACAAAAGTAGATAAAATGATTAATTCAAGGCCACTGATATAAAGAAACGGTTTCACTGATTTCTTGCAATGATAAAATTACAAAGTGTTGTTTACATACCTTACATACCTACATACCTAGCATAACAGCATTTTTGCATCCTGTGCACAATTTCACACTCCTGGTAGTATTATACATATTTATTATTTTGGCCAGTGAAATCTAGAGACATTGTGATGGGGGCATGCTCTATTTATAGCAGTTCAATGTAGTGAAGAGAAAATAAAATAAAAAACTTAAGTGCAAACATTTTAGTATTTTCTTTATGTATAACATTATTATTTTTTCTGTAAGGGAAACCATTGACACAGCCTTGCACAGAAGTGAGCTACACTTAAGACTACCTCCATCTTGTGGTGATTGGTTGTTATATGATGTTGTCCAGTGATACAGTGTATTAGTAACATAGTTTTTTCTTTATGTCCGTGTAGACAAAGTGGAGTCTGAATTGCTGCACACATACAACCGAATTGATCCTTATGACACTTTGATCCTGTGTGTGCGAGTGGCTGTCCTTACTGCTGTCACACTGACCGTCCCCATTGTGTTGTTCCCTGTAAGTAAGGTCCCTGTTTATTCTCTATTATGCTCAATATACCACTGTTGTGCTATTTCTAAATGTAATCTTCTGTCTACAGGTGCGTAGAGCTATCCAGCAGATGCTATTTTCTACAAAGTCTTTCAGTTGGTTGCGTCACATTGCTATCGCTCTCATTCTGCTCACCCTCATCAACATGCTGGTGATATTTGCTCCAAACATTCTGGGCATCTTCGGTGTCATTGGTTAGTATAACTTAACAATTCCAACAGATGCAGCAGGAAACGGTGCAAAACAGTGCAAAGAAAGTCAAATTTAAAATCACAACTGGAAATAATGTTGATATATTTCAGGACATTTAGTTTCGCACACACGCACAAAAAAAAAACATGACCAGTATCTGTTTGGTCACGGACAAACTGACATCCTAAGTCAATATTATTGTTACTCTCCGTCCTGTGGTGTGGTGACTCTTCATACTGTGGGTTATTGGTGAAAGTTGAAAACTTGATTGTTTTTATTAAGCTGGTTTTAAGGACAGTGTGTGAAACTGGACTATATAGATAAAATCTGAATTTATTTTATCTTCAAAGCAACACTTTCTGTTTTCACAAGCACATGCATTTAATGGGACTATGTACAGTACAGACTGTGCTTGAATACACATGAATGCACCGCAACACAAATACATCAAACACAGGTGATATAACATGGAACTGTTTACAGCAGCCTTTGTATATGTTTAGGTTTTGTTATGTTCAGTTGAGTTGAGTTGAAAAAATAGGTGAATGCAGATAAAACTGTAATACAAATATATGTTTTACATAGAAAACCTTCTGGAGTTTTTTACTCACATGAGAATGGATATGGCAGAATTATTTTTTTTATGTTTCCCTCACTTTCCCTCACCAGGTAGAATATCTGTGCTTCTTCAGAAGATATTTTAAATGTTTTCAACTTTTCTTTATCCCATTTATGTCTTTTTTATTATATTAAAAGAAAACAATAAGTGGATAGCTTGTTGGCTAGTAATTGTCAAATATAATACAATAAAGACAGATGAGATTTCAAAAAAAGCTTTCCAAAAAATGTGGTTAATCATGGTTCATTCATGATTTAGCAAGAGGGGCAATTACTTATTTAGACAGTCATTAGGTTTAGGTGGCAGTTTTTTTTTCACACTGGGTCAGGCAGGTTTGGACAGCTTTTTTCCCTTAATAAATGAAATCATTTAAAAACAGCATTTTGTATTTACTCCGGTTATCTTTGTGTAATATTACAATTTGTTTGATGATCTGAATGAAAAAAAATATGAAAGGCGTCAAATACTTCACAGCACTGTACAGAGTTGTGCATAGATTTATTTGAAATGAAATGTGTGTTTAATTAATTAATATAATTTACTTTAGTGTGACATTTTCTTCTTCCTCCCCTCTTCTTTGTTCTTCAGGTGCCACATCGGCTCCATGCCTCATTTTTATTTTTCCTGCTGTCTTCTATATCCGCATAGTACCCAAAACTGATGAACCCATGAACTCCAGGCCTAAGATATTGGTGAGGCATTAAAAATTGTGACATGTTGATGCAGTCAGTCAGAGCCTATTTTGCAAATCAAGAGCTGTTGATATTTAAGCTTTTGTACCATTGTTGTTTTTCCCCCATTCTTAGGCTGCCTGTTTTGCTGCTTTGGGTGTCTCTTTCATGATAATGAGCCTGAGCTTCATAATCATCGACTGGACAACAGGGACTGGTCAAGCTGTAGGAGGTCACTAAATGCTGCTTCAGGGTGTGCGGGCTTAGGTAGTGGGTATAAGAACCGGCCAGTGTAAAGTGAGCACTATCACCTCAGTAAGAAGTCACTATAGTGCTGCCCAGCACAGGACCTCAACTTTATAACAATGATAGATAAAGTGTCATATTTAGGTTGGAAACACAAGGTTGCTCAATATAAATTCACTTTTAAAGTATAACGTTTCTGAACAAAACCTTTTCATAACAGTGTTTAATGATTCAGTTTTAATATAAAAATGTTAATAGTAACAGTATTAATGAACCAATTAAACATGCCCACATTCATTATGGGGAGTTATCTGGTACTGTACAGAATAGGTTGATATCATAATGAAAAATATTTTTACACAAATGTTTTCCACAAGATGCACAAAATATCAAAATAGGACAGTCAGAGGAGCTCATACGGAACCAACACCATAACTGAACTGTCATTTGCATTATCTGTTAGTTGAGGGAGTCATGTCGTGTAGTATCATGCAGTCTAAGCTTTTGTTCCATATGCATAAATCAGAAAACTTAGTTCACAACCCTGGTGCCTTTTTGCATTTGGAACAGCATGCAAAAATGTAGTAAAAACGGAAGTGTATATTTATTTAGCTACTATACTCTGTTTTTAATTTCAGATGGACTATATTTAACTACTGTACATGATGACATTATGTATGAGAGTTTTTGTTTTAGCTTACAGTATATAAATGATGGGAGATGTTACAGATGGACAATACTTTAAATATTTAATGAAATACATTTGATACCTCTCTTTGAAAAACATTTAGCACATACTGTATATACCTAGCCTTGAAATTTAATACAACAACACAAGTCAAGTTTACCAAGCTCACCTTTGATTTTACAGTGGCTTATAGGTGTCTTGATTTCTTGGTTCCTTGAAATTCTGATAATGTTTTTTAAAATTATGGAAAATAACGTTTCCATTTTCCATATGACATATTCTGTATCTACTTTCAAACCAATGATACCATGCTTTTAAAGCTGCTGTAGAAACTAAAATAAGGAATCATTTGGTATTTGAGAAATTATTCTTAATTTGCTTTCTTGCTGATTATTTGATAAAAAGATCTGTGCTACCCTCACATAGGTATGTGTGTAAATTTACAGGCCAAAGACGGCTAGCTTAGCTTAGCATAAAGACAAAGGCAAACTCTGCTCTGCCCAAAAATGAAGAAAATCGCCTTACTATGATGTCTAAATGTGACTATAACTTGTTTATTACATTTGTAGTCTTACAACTAGTAGAGACTCCAGGCAGTCACTCAGCCCAGTCAAAAACAGATGTACAGATTAAACAAGCAGGATATTTTAATTAATGAGCTTTAGGTGGAACTTTAGGCTGATAGGTGGATCGTTATATTTGGACAGAGACAGACTTGTTTTCCCTGATAACATTCTTTGTGCTAAGCTAAGCTAAGCAGCTGCTAGCTCTTGTTTAATGCTTATCATATAAACATGAGTGGCATTGAAATGTTGTTATTTTTGTTATGTCGGTTTAAACAACCTGTACAAGCAACATGAATATAACAAACCCACTGGTGGGTGTGGTAGAGTTTATCAAACTAATTTTATTAATTGGAAGATGTGTTGTGGTTTGGTGAGTCGACCATAACATGGTTCCTACAGTTGTTTGAAGTATTTTGATCTGCTCTAACACATATTTAGACACAGGATTCATGTATTGCATGGTGTCTGTCCTGTAGTTGCTATAGTGAAAGGCACAATTTATACTTTCCTTCCCATACTTTCATATGTGTATGTCATTGTAACACAGTACCTGGCATCTTATAGTGAAGTGTACTGAAATCCTATCTGTGACTATGTCAGTAAGTGATGACAAATTACGTCAGAGCTTAATTTGGGGATGTGGATGTACTGTACACTTCGAGTATATGTAATTCTTTTAGGGGTCCCACAATACCCCGGACAAACCACACAAGCAATTTGACATTTTATAACAATCTGAAGTTTTAAACCTGGATCAAAGTCAGAAATGTAATGGTAAATACTTTGCGCTGGTAGCCAGAGGGTACAGGTGTAATGTTATCACAAGCCTTCAGAAAAGTCCTGTGAAAATCATTACGCAGGATATTTTACATATTTTATTTATATATTTCTCTATTTTTGTGTTTGTTTAGTAGTTCTGATTCCTGATCAATGTTTATGAACAAATTATGAAAAACATGAGAAATATTTAGTGCACGTATCAACCGCTGTCCCTTGCATTTCCACATGTATTTTAACTAGTCATTGTGTTGTAAATTAAGATATAGTTTTTTCATGTCTTGTGAAGAGGTTTCATATTCACTTGAAGGGATAATACCAAAATAACTGCTGACTACCTACTGATATGAAATGCCTTTAACTTTTGAACAGTTTAAATATAGAGAAACAGTATATTAAATATGCATTTTACAGGTACCAAACAAATCTATGTGATACTTTACTATAGCTGTAGTTCACAATGTAAATCTATTGAAATGACATGACTATGAATACATAACAAGGCTAAATAAATTTTGACAAATAAAATGTGGCTTTATATAAATAATGTACATAGCTGTAGACCTTTTATATTTGTGATGCATATTTACAGTAGCTTGTAAAGTGTAAATAGCAGGGACAGTTTTAGTTTGGCAATAAAATAATTGTAGATGTTTTTACATTGTCTTTGTGGTCATCATTTATCCCCACTAACTGCTTTTCAAGTGTTTCAGTATATTTCTGTCATTTAATGGACATATCAGTTATATCACATTTGATCGACATCTTCACAAAGACACAAGCACATATTGATTTTTGCTGTATCTTTGGTCTTGGTATATCTGTCAGTGTTGAGGTATTTTCAACAACAATTACAACTAAAAAACAAGCAAAAAACTTTAGGTCAGCATGTTTCCTCCCTTCTGACCATATTATGTCAACACATTGACACTGACTGAATTTGATTTGTTCATAAAAATTGTGTTTATTTCTCACTGAAATTCCCTGCTATGTTTATCACCTTGTGTAACAGAAATATATACAGAATGCACTCAGCTGTATCTCAGACGGAAAATAACTGCAACAGTTGCATTTCATATGGTTGTAAAAGATTTGCCGCTTTACTACATTATGTCACAAGATAGATAGATAAATTTCGTTTAATGAATGAAAAAACTATATGCGAAAAAATCGCATATGACTAACTGCTAATTTTACTATTTAAATTGTTCTATAGCAATTAGATTTTCTTTTTTATATGCATATTTTTAACAGTTTAAAATGGTTGTTATTTTCTTTATTATTGTTATTAATATTATAAGTGGAATATCTACACATGGCCATTTGGCAGCGCTGTCTACCAGCTCTTCTATCAAGTAATGTGCCAAGGTATTTCGGAAGCGTGGGACACAGACAGCTATTTTACCTGTCCACCCTACATCACTGAATAGACAACCCGCTTTATGTACTGGTCAGTCAGTCACTGAGAATAGTTCAGTCCATGTTACAAGCTTGTACTTTTCTCTGAGTCTGCATCCATGACAAAAGCAGAGGAATGACGCTGGCGCGGCGTCCACTGCAGTCTGCACGGCACACTCCTCAAATCACGCCTCATTGGTTTCTTTAGTAATTGGCTCCACGCACGCTCCCGCAGACGGCTCACCTGTTTTAATTGGACTATCGCGACAGGTTGTCCAGCAAGTGACGTCAGTGCGACCCATCGACTACTTCCAGTTGTCACGGGTCCAGCCTTTCTGTGGGTTTTTTGAGCATCCAAAACACCGCAGAAGTCGCGCGACCGAGGGACGTGCTGCTGCTCACAAGGCAAGTGAAGCAGTCTGCAGCAGATCAGTGACCATAGGTGTCTCAGCCTGTTCTTGGATGCAGGACCGAGTGCTTTTCGACATGGGTTTCCGGTAACAGCCTGGCATTAGGTGTTAAAAGGAATTTGCTTCATCTTTGAGCTTGTAGTTCAATATAAGAGCGAGGACAAGGAGTAATTACGCGAGGGTGAGAACACTGGCATCGGCTGTTTTTCTCCTTAGAAAGCAGCGCTGGAAGCAAGAGCTGCTCTGTCGTTATTCTTGGCATCAGCTGACACGCTGAGACCATCAGCACTGAAGCCTTTTTTGCGCAAGTGGTCGGTGCGCCCCAGCTTTTGGAGCCATGGGTTGTACGGTGAGCGCCGAGGATAAGGCTGCTGCGGAGAGGTCAAAGATGATTGACAAAAATCTCCGAGAGGACGGAGAAAAGGCAGCCAGAGAAGTGAAATTGCTGCTATTAGGTAGGTTACAGATGGAGATAGCTCCTTATGTTACATTAAAAGCTAAAAGTGTTTGCTGGGAGCAAAAATATCTGCACAGTTTTGGAGTATAATAAAAATATAAACACAAACACCGGCGAAGGCTTTATAATCTGTGCTTCAGTAAACTACATATAATGATGTCCTGTAAATATGAAAAACAGACAATCAGCATAATGTAAGTAGCCTGCTGCATAAAAATAAAGTTTGGATTTATTAATCATGTAGTGATGGCACAAACACGGGCATCGAAACACAGTTAATCCTCCATAGGAGCAAGACAGAGGCCTGCATAAATGATATTATCTATAGCACAGGGAAGATGCCATGTCAGTGCTGGTGTTTCCACTAACCCAGGCTGTTGCTGTGTTATTAATTAGCCAATACAAATATCTTACAGATAACTCAAATATGTCAACATGCAGCAGAGCTTCTCTTAGCTTTGTGCTGGCATTCTGCCCAGAAAGCTTAATTCAATAAATCAAACCTGAGGACAAGGGCTAAACATTAACACTGTCACACTTCAACAAAATACAAATACACATCGGTCTCTTACAGCAAAATGACAACAATAACAACAACAATAAAAAAGCAGCTTTTATTAAAAAATATACACTGAAGCCATATAAAAACATTCTCACCCTTCCATTTTCATTTTTCTATTTACACACACACACACACACACACACACACACACACACACAGACAACACACCCCTCCCACACTGATCATCAATTTCTCACTTCCCCTTTAATCAAATTCATCTGTTTGCCATCATTTTGGTCTTAATTTGTCTTCTTCCTTCCTTGTATCTGTTTAAAGAGCATGAGTGTGTTGTGGTGGGATGGCACTGTGTGGCTGTGGTTGGTCATGTGTCATTTTTCTTCCTTATAAGATGCTAATAGAGGAAAGGCTCCATGTAAATGAAGAAGTACTGCAGGATGGTTGGTAGTTAGTTGTTAAGTTTGGTAACCTGAAGTAAGAAACACTCACTCATTAATAATTGGTCTTAGAAGGATTATTTATATGGTATTATGCCTTTGGTTTGCGCTGTCAGACTAATTATGAGAGACATTTTTAACAAAAGCTGAAATCAAGGAGAGACCTCTTATTAAACACAAACTTATCTTCCTATCTTTCTATGGTAGCAAACTGTATCTATTGGTTAAAGTGACCATATTATGCTTAAGTTAATAATAATATTTTTTTCTAGGGCTCCATTGATGCAAGGTTATATGAGTTTCGAGTAAATAAATGCAAATTCATGTTATTAGACCTCTTTATGCAACAGCTCCTCTGGCCTTGAGACTGAAAAGTCTTGTTTGAGCTCTCCACTCTCCTGTGGTTGGCCAGCTCGTGGAAAACTTCCGGGGGGCTGAACTAACCTCAAAACACTGCTGTCATTCACTGCTGTTCGGATACTGTCTCAATAAACCGTAGAGAAAGACGTCTGGGTCACATGAAAGCATGGACTAAAACAATACTTGTTTTTCGCAAGCACCCCGGTAAAAAACAAAAGCAGTCAGCTAACGTTGCCTTTACTGTGCGACGCAGAGCAACTAATTTATTATGATCTAAAACAACAATGACTTTGTATTATACCTGACACACAAAGCAATCCTTCACAAAAAGAATGTAGGGATATATATTTTATTCTGTGAGTGACTGGAGCACAACTGTAAGTCTGCTGCATCATTTCTGTTGCTTTAGCTTCGTAAATTACGAGAGCTGCATTGCACAATTACAGACAGGCCAACTGGCCAATATTATAATGTATTTCATGAGCTGAGTAATAAAACAAGCTATACAATATCTCAGGTACATAGTTTAAGTCACTGATTCATTGATCCACCCAGGTACAGTTGGAACAGCTCTGTCCGGGGGCAGGTTGTCTATGAGGTTCTCTGAACAGATAACAACATTGCTCAAAGTCTGTTGCTGGCTGTAACTGTATCCATGGTTGTTTTATAGTTTTGTCTTTGAGAAAAGCAAAGTTAATTTTCCTTCACAGCTGAAACAAGACTTTTTCTGAAACACAGCACTCGAGTTAAGGGTTAGCAGTTCGACTGAGGAAGTGGATAGGACGGTGTACTTGCAGCCTAAAGCGGATGGCCAGTTATACTTCATGTCAAGAGTTATAGCATTAAAAAAACTCTCAAAAATGAAGCATATTTGCTGGACTGAAACCTGGGAATTTCACTACCAGCCAGCATGTAAACACATGTTTATCTCAAGCTATGATACTCTGACTATGTGTAACCCAACTTCACAAAAGTATGTATGTAAGAAAAACACAACATGAGTCTTTTAAAGCTGCAATATCTTGTTGGCCAATCCTTCCCTTTTAGTCACACACTTGTGCATGTTGAACCTCAATGCAGTAGAGTTTTTACTTTGTGGATATGATACTAAAGCAGTCCAGACTCCCTATATTTTAACACTGGCCAAGTTTCTCTTTGTTTTTCTGAGTCCTACTGGCATCATAATGATCTGACATCTAAAGTGAAGTCACAGCTGTAATTAAATCTGTATTATGAGCAGCATCAAATCCTCGTACTGTAGGTGAAAGTCCAAAGCAGTAATAAAACATTTAATCAATAATAACAACAGCAAAAATGAACAATGAGTAAAGAGTCACATAGATGTATTACAGAGCGCTAATGCTACATGTGATCCGATGCTTTTATAGACATACATATTTTATAAATTCAGAACAATTATACAACAGATTTGGATATGTAAGGCTGGGTATTTACAGGACAGTGTCTAGTCTTCCTTGAGTGACAACAAGACTCCAGGAAGTCATTGCGCAAGAAAGGAATCATAATGACAAGTTCTCAGTTTTACACTTCAATATATACATATTAAACACACGATCAAATAGTGCACTGTAATTTTCCAAAACCGCGCTGTCATGCCACTCTTTACCTTCTCCAATTTTATTATTTCAGTTTCGTAAACCCTCGGAACAGAAACTAACGAAATCACAAATTGGACATAATATGACAACATCTTCAGGGTGGTTTCATAAGACCGTGTATTGACGACACTGAGATATGCAGGAGGCTGTTGCTTGTTGACTTTTCACTTTAAGGTTGAGCTCAACATAATGCTTGTATTCATCTCATTCATGTTTGATAAGACGCTGAGTTACTCTGGCAAAGAGAAGATGAGTCACATGATGGTAGGTAGTGAAGCATGAAAAGGAAAAAGGAAAAATTTTTTAATGGCTCTGCAGTATTCAGCCAACGTTTTTTTTTTATCATCAGTTCATGGGGAACTAAAAAGCCTCTTCCCTTTTTTTCTTGCGGAGTGATTAAACTTTGCCAACAATGTTGTTCAAGACACAAAGTGCACGATTAACCAGATTATTCCTGAGGTGATTTACGTAATAGCTCATGGTAAATGTCAGTGAGGACCATATGGACAGTGAGAAGCAAATTATGTGGAGGAGAACATAGTTGATAAACATTTTATTGAGCTGTTTCCAGACATAAAGCGCTTTCACATATCCTATAACTGTCTGGGACTGACACACAAAAAGCCATATTTCAGCACAGGACTAAAAAGAAAACTTGACAGGCTCATAGGAAACTCTGTCATTGCTCTCAGTGTCGTAAGAAAACACTGATTTCACCATGTTAAGCCATACTGGAGACCTCACCGTGAAACTGACTAGATGACATGTCTTTATCAGAACGGAAACCAGGAACAAAAAGCCTTGTTACATAAATCTATGATGCAACATGTCTGTGCATCATATTTTTATGTGTCAATGATGCTATACCTATAGATGAATCATTTTGAAACTTAGTTTTAACATTGTGAAGGAACTTAATGTTTTTTCCAGCCCTGAGTTTACCTGAAGGATAAAGACAGTCCTTGAAACCCTCATTGTTGTTACTAGTAATACTTTTTTAAAAATTCTCTCAACTGACAGAGATTTTAATTGAGTAAATAAACTAAATGTCAAAGAAAATGGGATTTTAAAAAGAATAGAGATACCCATCACCTGTGGAAATTATACCCATGGGCCTGTTGCATTGTTTATAGTTTAGGTATCAGTATCAGCTTATTAGGGAACATCTCTTATAACAACAAATCAATGCCAAATGTTGGACAGTGCACACACTATATGGGGTTTCAGATGACAAAGATTACAATTTTAGCTTGTGTATTTTCAGGTCCTGACAGTGTAACAGTGATAACACAAGTCTAAATGCAAACCAATGCCAAAGGCAAAGTAAAGTCAACTAATTAGGTGCAGATGGAGCATATAATGATATACAAATGTGCTTCCAAAAATGAGGTATCAAGTTAATATTTAGGTGCATGCAGAGTTCAGTTGTACTGTACCTATTATCTCTATTAGTTAAAGTTAGTGTTAGTGTTATTACAGTGCAATCGTAAGTGGGGAGTTATTTCCATTTCTGAGGGGTAGTTTCAGTTTCCCAGTCACTTATTTTCACCTAAAAATGTTAAGTGAGGATATACCTTTATGTTTCTCAACTTTATTCTTTTGAACTGCCCTTAAATCAGCCTCCACTTCAGCTTATCTCTAATTCCCACCCCGGGCAGACGATAATAATAGTGCGTCACAGCAGACATGACTCACTTCTCATGACAGAGAGAAGGGCTTAGGGTGAGACTGTCCATCCAGAGATGACAACTTCACAACTACCCACAAACTAAAATAATATACTTCTGTACTGTTAGTCACGTCTCTGGTGAATACCACTAAGTCCTCAATAAGTACATGTGTATTTATGTGCTGAAATAGCAAGAAATGGATCCTCACTGTGGAAGCAGTTTTCACTTTGATTTAAAACAGAGTTAAGAGCTATTGTGAGCTTTTCTGTGTAAAAGAAAACTAACCTATTCTCTTGAAGTGCCTTGTAAATCCTCTGTTAAGGAGTTTTTGGTAAGCATAGCAAGACTGACCAGTGCTCAAACAACATCAGACTTTAAGGACTTTTCCTAATGATGCAACTTGGCTCAAGGTCAGAGTTGATTAATGAGTATTTTTCAGTCCTCATCCGTGTGCATGTTTGCACGTGTTTGTTTGATTTTAAGTATGTGACTGAGATAATGTGTGTCTGTTTGAGGGAGTGTAAATGTCGATATAATAGGAAGCAAGTATTGAACATTTCCAGAGGCACATTTATGGTTTATGACATGCTGTATGCTAGTGGTGGAAGTGAGAATGATGGTCATATTCAGGCATTTGTGTTTATGACACATCTGCAAACGTGTCATAAACTCATATCACACAGAATACGCAAAATATGGGACCCTAATACCGCCTAGATATGCATTTATGCATACAACTCATAGAAGGTTTTAGTACTAGTAGCCTCTGGTGCCTCTGAGTGAAAATTGTCGGAGCACCAGAACAAAACCTGGGCACAACACTAAATCAGCATGCAACACCTATTTCCATTGTAGCTGTGTTATTGATAAATGCTTTGTTAATAAATAGTCCACTTATAGAAATAACATTTGCTCTTTTTAAAGAATAATTAACTGTTATAATAAATGCTAGGTCAGATTGGCATGTGTATGTACTAATAACTATAGCTACTGTATGATCCTTCAGTTCTTTGTCTTTGTGTTGTATGTGTTTTATTCAATTTTTATTCATTATATTAATAATGAAACGTCTTTTTCGCTATCTCATTTTCAAATGTTACTTGTACTGTAGCTTCTGCATCAGTGACTCCATTCTGCTCCAAGGTCCATTAGTATCAATTCCCATCTTCCGTTTGGTGCAGATGACAAACCTGATCCTTTCCCATCTTTCATTTTCCTATCACATTTCCATTATCAGTCCAATTCATAATTTAGGATGGTTCTTTTATAGCTTTTCTTAGTCATCTTTTCACATTCCGGTCACTCCCTCTCATACAGTAGGTGAAGAGGACAAGACAAGAACTCTTGATAGGACAAAGGCACATCAATATGGTAACCTTAATCCTTCCACACTGACCTCTAAATATTTTTTGCAGAAACAATGTAATGGATGGAGGAGTGACCTCTTTTAGGCTATGACTAAAAGTTGTCATATTGCTGCATTAGTTGCACCTCATAATCTTTGTAAAAGGAGAGAGTTTATATTGAGGAATGGGGCGGGGGGCTAATTCAGTTTCATTTTTTAAAACCAGTCACCAGCACTGATGTGTAATTGGTTGGACACAGGCAGCCAAAGAAAGAAAAGAGAGAAAGAAAGAAAGGTGGTCACCTTCCAAAAATTAGGTGACCGTTGTTCAATAAATGTATAGTTTCATGCAGTTACATGGAAAAATAAATAAATTACATGGGGACAATAAATATTCTGTTTTCTAAATTCGACTAGAAAGATATTTATGATGCTTAAATATATTAAGTATATATAATCTAAGCATAATCCTTCACAATATGCAGCACTGAAGTATACAGAATTTTACAATTTTAAAAATATCACCAATGATTACTTTTGTGCAACCTTTTGTTAATTGTTTAGATAATAAAGGAAATTGTGAACATTTCCATTTACATCTGGCTAAAACATGTATGTGAACATTTTTCAATTTGCAGTAATAGAAAGCAGCAGTAAGTTCTCACATTTGAGAAACTGGAACAATATTTTGTTTGACTACGACCTCAATAAAAATGATCACCCTTCTGACTGGTTAAACTTAAAATCAGAGAAATTATAAAAGTAGAATTCATGGCAGAGTTGCTGTATTGGCCAGTGATTGTAGTTTAAATTATTTCAGTTTTCACTGATTTTCTCTTTATCAGTTAATGGGGTAATAATTGTAGCAAGCCTGAATGTATATACATATAACATATCAAAATAAAATAATAATACATATAACATATAAAAATGTTTACAGATTTTCTTGTAAATTATGAAGATGCTAATGTGTAGCACAAATATGACACATTTGATATATGTCATAGCTGTTTAGTGCTTAGTTCATAATAACATTGTGAAGCTTTCTGCGTATTAATTTCAGTGTCCCCTCTGGAACACTGCCGCTGTAAATAGGCGCAAGTAATTGCATGTCAAAAAAAAATGTCAAAACACTTTAAACAGCAATGGGCCACATAAAATGTCACTGTGATCAGATTTGATTTATGAACCATTTTACCAACAACTATTGTATATTTGCCGTTGCACATCATACCTGAAAAAGAGCGCATCCCCCTCTTCTTGTGTGTGTCTGCACACACTTTGCACATTCAGTACTTTCAATAGCATTTATGATGAGCATAGCTATTAAACCTTCTCCACACACATGAAAAAAAGGTTGTTTTATTGCTTACATGTCATATACTGCAAACCATAAGCAGGTGCACAATTGCATGTTATAGCCAGTTCTAAAATAAAGGTAACGTGGGAAGGATCACAGGGAATAGGTTCCATGCTGGCCAATGAAAAGGAAAAACAGGGATGTTGTTACACTGTGTGAAGCTCATAAATATAAGCAAAACAAAGGTTGAGGATGGCAACACCCAGCCAAAGGTGTGAACAGGAGCTGCTTTGCTAGGTGGAGCTTATGTTGACAAGTTGGTATCATCTGCATAAGGACATGCAGCTCACAGAGACACAGTACTGATGTAGTTTCTGTTTAACATGACTAACTGTGTGCTGACAGTTGGGAGGTCTGATTTCTTTGCCATGTAAAACTTTATCTTTAATGTTTTTTTTCAGTGTTTGCATTTGCATTATATAAACCTCAGGCAGTGTCATTATGAGTTGAGCGTATTGAATCTATGGTGAATGAAGTTAGAATAGTTTCCTCAGTTATTCTGCCTCACAGAGATGAACCAGACTTGTCTCCATTCCTCTCTGCCTGGTTGCCATGGTTATATTCATACTGAATAATGGACTTAATACATTTTTTTAATTCATTTCATTCTGCAACAACTGCAGGCACCAAAATATATCCAGTAGTCAGAAAAAGTTAACTGAGGTAACATCATATTTTGTTATTTTCTTTTGATTTAGATTTGTTGTTATTTCTGTTCACCTCAGTTTGAGAAATAAACAGATTCTAAAAATCCAGAGTTTTCCAAGTGATTATACCTTGATTATTATGTCTGAGAGAACAATATACACACGCATCATCTCTCTCTCTCTTTTTTTGTTGTTGTTTGAGTGATTCTGAATGTCACTTTTCTCTTTCTTTCTTGTGATCTTTTCTTGTAGATTTTAAAGTAATGAAGTGAATGTGAAGTGAGGAATAACAAGTTAGAAATTGGTTTCTTAAACCACAAAATGGACTTTCTTTCTGCTGTTATACTGTCACAAATAAACATTTTTCAATTATTTTAATAAAAGAGCGGTGCAAGAAGGCACGTTTGAAGTTGCCTGCTTCTGGTCCCATTCCACTCGCTCCTAGTAAAGTCATCTAATATTGATGTTTTTAAAGTAGCTGACTAAAGAATCTTGAAATGATGAGAAAGCAAAAGTGCCATTATCCTGTAATTGCTGCTTGTTGCCACAGTGGCTGCTTTTTGACAGTACTTTTAACATTTAATTTTAATGCCATGCTGACATGTACTTAACTTCTTAACTTATAGGTAATTCTGTACGATATCAATCATCTTAACACCTAAAACAACCATTAACAGTTAAAAATTATGCATCCAAAAAGGAATTAGTGTCATTACATTTTACATTTACATTTTACATTTAGTCATTTGGCAGACGCTTTTATCCAAAGCGACTTACAAGTGAGGTACAAAACTAGCAAAACTCTAAGTCAAGGAGCAAAAACTAAAGCATCTTTGAAAACCTTCTTGAACAGATACTGAAGGCCAGATAGAAGCAAATTAACCCCAAAAGGGATGAAAAATGGTTAATGAGTTTAAGACACTAAAATGCAGTTTATTGAAGGTCATTTAACAGTGGCAAAAGGCAAAGTGTATCATCAGAGTTTATGCTTGTTGGTCAGGTCCAGTCTCTGTCTGATCAAAATATATTAATAATGGATCATAAATACATGTAAATTGGCTAAACATGTATTTTAATTACTCCAGATTTTTAAAAGGTCCACGTGGAAGATCTAATTTGGTTAAATCCTCACTGAATTAATTTGGCAGGACTTGTCCCATGGAGAAGTCTCGCTGCATAAAATTTGAATATCATTAATTGGAGTTCACCTCTGCACTTGTAAGTTGAATTATGGGTCTAGAAATACATGTTATTTTGCCATCTCTCATCAATCTGCCATCTGTCTATCTATAAATTCTCTTTGACAGGATTTATATAGTGTAATATCGTCATTTACACCTGTTTCTTCCATCGACTGTAGTACAGTGCACTGTAGTATCTGCTGTTAATTAAGGCTGAACCTTTTTCTGCTGCATTTATATTACAATAGATAATAATATAGCATTCAGATTATAGCCAGTTACATTCATTTGAGATCAAATCAATGCTTTTCTGTTTATCTAAGGTTCAAATAAGATGCATTGGATGAGAGCAAAATAACAATGTGACAATGACACTAATGCACACAAGAGTATACTACTACTACAACTACTACTACTAATTAATAATAATAATAATAATAATAACAATAATAATACAGAAAATGTGTAATTTGCTCTGTCATTCTGGTCCTGGTCGGGATTTTGGAAGCGCGGTTCTGAATCAGCTGTAACTGATTTATAATGTTTTTGTGTAGCCCAGAAAGGATAGTATTACTACAGTAATACTCCAGTGCTGAATATCAGATTGCATTAGTCACTTTGTGTGCCCCAGAGTAGATGCACCTTAGAAATATACTTAAGTTGATAAAAAGCAGATGTGATGAAAACACCCACAGGCTCAATTCTGAGTCAAAGATGACACTGAGCTTTCTGGCTTGTTGGCTTGGGCTTTGAGTCCTAAATAATTTTATTTTGAGGGTAGTTTCTCTCTCTGAACCTTTGGTCTAGTTAGTGAAATCTCATTGTTCTGGTTGAGCTGTGAAATGTTCTGTGACATTCGGGCATTGACGTCTAAAATAAATTTTAAGGGCATCAATTGTTGCCACCACCCACTGGTAACATGTAAATATTAAAATGTAGATAAGATATTTTATTTTTTAATACATTTTCACTGGTTTCAACAAAAACAACTGAAAGTTAGGAAGCAACCCAATTTAAAGCAGTCCCAGACAGTCCAACATGTTCCCCCAGTCTGTTTAAAAGAATTTTTTGATTAACCTATATCAAAAGCAGCGCTGAGCTCCAGTACTACCAAAGTGGCAAGTTTATTGGTCTCTAGTTTGTCCTGATTTAATTTACTACTTTGACTAAAGCTTCTCCCTGCCATGGTGGTCATGAAAGCCAGACTAAAATATTTCGAACTTGTTAGTTGTATAAAGAAATCCTATTAAAATTTTACTTAAAAGTGGATTGATTTGAAATTGCGCTATAGCTACTAGGTGTGGTGGGATCTGAGCTGAATATTTGAGGAAAGGATCTGAGCTGAATATTTGAGGAAAGGTTTAAAAGTTTAAAAGCTGTAGGGAAAACTCCCAGTAGCAGAGGTTGGTTAATAATAGCTTAAACCTCATCCAACAATTAAAAACTTTTTTTAGAGGAGGTAGGAATTGGGTCGGGAGCACAGGTGGAAGATTTAATTTTGATACTACCTTGCTGAGTGTTTTAGCATCAACCAGAACAAAACCTACCAGTGTGGCTTCACACTCTATACTGTGTGTTTCTGTAATGAGATTGTGTGCTTGGTTCATATAATATATATATACAGGTTTAAGATAGACTGCCTGGTATATAAATATGAATTCAGTCTTATCTCGTTGTCCTTTTGTGGTGTGCTGCTGATTTGTCACTGTCTCTTGATCTTTTGCTGCAGGTTAATTGAAGGTTAGTGTTCTTCTCCAAGCATCTAAATAACCCTGTTAATAGTTTGTTGATCTCCAATATTGCCTCATACAATTCAGATGAGACGTACTACATACAAACAAGTGTTAAAACAAAGTACTACATCACTCTTACAGCTCAGGTGCTGTCTAAACTTGGGCTTCTTTGCATAAATCAGGTTGGGTTTATAAGTATGGTAAGAGACTTGACATTGTCATGTGTCTCTTCATTTTTCTCAGCACAAGAAAAAAATTAAAATTGTAGTAAGGTAAAACATAAAGTCATAAATAAAATGCATAATAGAATTACAAAAAAAGAAGAAAATCAGTGAACAAGATAAATAGATAAGTAGGTCAAATTCATTCTGTGTGTAAGAAGCTACCACCAGCAGCATAAAGGATGGAAATGGGAAATGAGGAAACTGTAATTTGACACTTAGACTGTGATATTAATAACCATCCAGCAAAAAATGTTAAACATATCATGGTTACAGCTTTTCAAATGTGTGTATTTCCCATTTTACTGCTGAACCATATGGTCATTTATTCCTGTCAGTCAAACTAATTGTAATACAACATTTAGGGTCCACCATTGTAATTTAGTGTGTCAGTATGTAAAATAGTGCTCTCAAATATGTTACCGTAACAGAAACAGTAGTGTACAATAAATAGGCATGAATAGTTTGAAACCTTTTGTAAATTAAATTAATGATTATTTCAGAACTGACAAGTTCATATGTACTGTAGATAAATAAAATGATAGCCATTCACAGTCTTATTATTTATCCACTCACTGTTTACTTCCTTCAAAACAACTGCAGTTGAAACAGTTAAGGCTGCTACTGAATGAGTCTTTGCCTTAAAAGTATTTTAGTTTTTTCTACTGTCAGCCCACGCAAACGTGTAAATGTGTTGATCTTTGTAATTTAGAATTGGTGAGGCAATGTGGTGCTGTAACCATGGCAACTAATCCATTGTATGCACATATAAAGCCACCTCACATTTCTCCACCAGCTCTGCCAGGGATGACCTTTATATGCCAACATTTAGACGTCTTTTGCAGGTAAAAGTACCACAATATCCTATTTCTTTCCCAGAATGTGAGCCATCGGGTCAGCACTAATGATACAGCTACTATAATATACAACAAGGGGAAATTATGTTGTTTATATTCCCCCACCCTACACAAACACACACAGCACACTGTGGTGAGTTTAATAAATTACACTGACTATGCCCATGACCAGCATGAAGCTGTGCAACCACAGTTTGAGTGGTCTTCTATCCTACCCTGTATTACATATTGTAGTTGCTCTTTTTTAAACAGATTCCTTTTTTGTGTACCTCTACCAAAACTATAATAATTTTTAACAAGAGATAGTTTGAGCAGGTAAAATTAATGATCATGCTCTACTTATTTGAGTAAATGGCCAGCATACTAGTGGAGTGCTTGATGGTTTTATGGGGTCAAATATTGTACAGCTGCCCATCACTTCTGTGTGTATGCGGAAACTTTGGGAATAATTTGAATTAATTAGAGGTGACCGAAACAGAGGGTAATAAATCCAAATGTATGTCTTATTCCCAGACAGTGAGAATAAGGTATTATTAACCAACCACTGAAATGATTTGAGTTGCTTTTTAGTTTGTGTTAGTGTATGTTCCAACTGTTAAATATCTTGCAAATGAAAACTTGACACAATGCTGATGAAAATAGTATGATATTAAAACCATGCATTTAAAAAAAACCTAAAACATGAATCATATTTAATACTTAAACTACAGATGTACATTTCTAAAATGGAAATGGTGCCTTTGGTTTTCTTATAATTTGGTGCAGTGCTGTCAGTTACTGTAAAACCTGAAAACATGTCAAGATGTTCTAATGTTTCGAGATGACAATTCCTATTTATATATAGATCCGTTAGAAAATGACTTTCAGAATCAAAAAGGAGACTAAGTTGTTTTATGGCCATGAAAGAAAAAATAATTCTTTGTAGTCTTAAAAAGCTGAAATCCTGAATTATTCCTACACCTTAAGGATTACATGCTCCCATAATTGTTAGTGTCACTAAAGTCGCACTGGTGGATTAAATGTTATAATCCATAATGGAGGGCAGCACTTATTGTTGCATTGTCAGATCAGTATGTAGAAAAACAACAACCACAGATGTATTTCATTTAATTTCTTTATTTGTGTTTAATTAACATCAAATGATGCAAATTTTCACCTCCTGTCCCTTGGTAGGTCGTTATACATAAAACAAGCAAGATACATACAAATATCATGTAGTCTGTGTAAAACATATAGCACAAGTAAATAAAAATAATAAAATATATAAAAAATAAAAGCAATAAAAATACAAACGAAGCACAAACAACACTTACTCACTGCCATAAAACAGAGCTGAAATAGTGTAATAGTTTAAATATAAGATCCATTTGGTGCTTGAATCTTCACATGCTAAGAACGGTACAAAAGCACGTCAGACATAATTGTTCTTTCTCCAGTGACCAAACTCTCAGTTTCTGCCAACACATGTAGCTGAGGGATTAGAGGATTGATATCAGTAGCTCCGTTACACAGCAAACTGACTGTCGTTTATGCAAATCAAGTGAAATGTCGGTTATAACACATATTAGTCAAGTGTTACTCATACACCTGCTGGTAGTCCAGTTAACAGGGTATTGCAGTAGTTGACATGAGAAATGATGAGTGTCTGCACGAAGAGTTGGGAAGGATGTTCAGAAAGGTATCATTTAATCTTTACGACACTGTAGAGGGCAAATTTGCATTTTTGGGAGATGTAGGAGAGTAAAATCATCAGTGACAACCCCCAGATTGTTGACTTATTTTTTAAAGTAATCATTCCTAATTTAACTCCTCCTAGTGGTCATTTAACCTAAGAACAAAAGCCATAGTATTACATTTCTTTCAACTTTCATTACTGTTAGCTGTACTATAGAATATAAGACGTAATTTAGCAATTTTAAAACTAAATATGATCCAGTGCATCACAGATTAAATTACTGGTTAAAGTTCCATTCTGGTAAAATAGGTGTCAAAATATAAAAGAATGAACATTAACACATGAAAGGTTGGCTGAAAAAAGAAAAATATGTTTTTTAATGTAGGAAACAGGATGGTGAGCTGATGTTAGCAGATAGGCCTTTTTGCTGGAAATGTCAGCTTTGTTCATATTTTATCATTGGGATTTACAGTAATCCATTTTGAGATATCCTGCACTTGACAACCTGAAGTCACTTGAAATATGTCAAGAATGCCTGTATAATTATCTTTGAACAGGAGACACAGTTGGGCATCACTGGCACAGCCATGAAGTGAAGCAGTTTATTGTCTTACTCAGACATGGAGGAACATTTAGAAAGAAGTGGATTAGAACAACAAATGTGGCACAGCATGTGTGTTGATTGCTGAGGAGGAGAATGGTGACTGAGAAGGTTTTATTGAAAAGGCAGGCAGTCAAGATGAGCGCTGGCGACACCTGTACATCACTTATTTACAACAGAATGAACAGTGGTCCTGAAGGATGCACCGAGGTCTGAAAGGATTCAAAGTATCAAAGCAGTTGCTTCTGTTATTAGCAGACAGTGACGCCATGTGTCTCTGCTACTGCTCTTATGAGTTCAGTACTCTTCCTCAAGAACCAGATGGGGCAGAATACATATTGTATGTTATCAGCTTGCAGCAGAATGAGCAACTTGTTTTACTGTTGATTCTCACTTATCGTCTTTTTTTTAGGATCCTATTTGACATGAGTCTTTAAAATGCTTCTTTTGCACCTACGTTGCTTTGATTTGTACAAGCTGTAGGTACAGAGGTAAAGTTAGACACCAGATATAAAAGGTGTTTGCCTCCTGTCAGCTGAGCTACTGTCTCTTCTTTGTGTCTGCACTGTCTGACACATAATGTTCGCACATAGTGATGTGCCGGATTGATTTTTTTGCAGGGTTGACACTTAAGAACAATTATGAATATAGAATTGTATTTTAAGCATCTAGGTCAAATGAATGAGTACATGCTGCTTGTGAGCACACATAAGTGTTTAACTACTGTTAGTTTTAGCTGTACAATCTGAGTGCAGCATGCATCCTACTCTGCAGAGCAAAGCAGTGAGCTCCACTGCTCCCTGCGAGGCTGATGACCTACTTTCTCACTCAAGGCGATAACATATTGTATTGTATCCAACCATGTAAAATTTTTCCTTTGCACTCCGCATGTTAAAAGGGTGTAGTTGGTGGTGGTCTAGGTCTAGCTGGTTGCAATGCCACCACTAGTTTGGTTTGCAGATAGGCACCCACTAGAACCTGCATGTGGCAGTAAACTAATCTAGGTCTTTGTTCCCCAGCGACCTGAAGTGGTTGAGTGCCTGCATGTAATAATTCAAAGGCTGCTGCTATCTGCAGGTCAATAGAAGGAAGATAAAGGAAGGCTTGACTTCAGACAGGGTGAAAAAAGATGAGGCTGTTAATAATAGCCTGCTGGCAGAGGGCAACGAACCAAGTGTGTTGGAAAAACAACTCAATTTATAAACGATAACTCTCTCTCACATACATAAATACTGATAACTTATATTAGTTTACACAGACAAGCACAAGCACGTTCAGAGTCTGATCAACTGATTTAAATCTATATAAAGGTGAATGTTGTTTACATTGAACATACTTAATTGATCTCTGTTCATATAAAAATACTGATTTGTACTAGAAGGTGTTTCTAAATTTCTAATTTCTGTGCATAATGACTTTGACCTACTGTATCACTATATTGATCAAGTAGTTGTTATACATTATTAAATTCCTTAACACTATTGTTAATAAGTGATCAAAGGCCTCTAACCTAAGCTCATATATGTGAAGCTCAAACCTAAATACACTTACATTTCAGTTGTAACGATATATTGTCCTGCTAAAAACAGATCACCATATATCCAGTAGTGTACATCATGTCCATTTTATTAGTTATGATTCATATGTTTACTCGTGTCACATCTCCATGTGGTATTGTGTTCCCCTAGTATACTGCAACATGGCTTTAAATAGCAACTGCATCATTGTGAAACATTATACAAACATCCAATATCAGTAGAGGATGAATAATATAATGACTTTTTCTTTAGTGCCACCAAGAGGTTGACATTTTTGTTTTCTACAGAAATATTTCAGCAGTTATTGGATAGATTAATCGTGACAGAAAAAAATACTTTCATCCAGTGAAATATCTCTGTCTGCTTGACAGAGCGGTACAACACTTTGTACAGATATTAATGATTAACACCTCGAGGATAAATACTTGATCCCGAGCTTAGAATTTGCACCATCAGGCTGATATTTATGGTTCTGAATTACATTTTTATGCCCTTAGGATGAAGAGTAATAACTTAAGTTTATGACCATATGCTTGCAAATCTAATGGCATTCCCATCAGCCTGTGTGTAATACAGTTTGTATTTATTGTTAACTGGCAAATGTTAGAACCCAACATGCAAGACAGACATTACATCTGCTAACTAATACATTGATTGTCACTGTGAGAAAGTTAAGATGTTGTGGTTAGCAGGCTGTATGGTCTTATTTTTTCTTTTCTGATTTAGCTGAAACGAGACTTTAGTTCCACAGTGTGCTGAGTGTGTTTTGCCTGCAGCCAGAGCAGAACATCACTCACTTTAAATGTGCAAGGATCATCTGAATTTCTCTGGAAGACCAACCCTTTATGTCCATGCAGGAAATGTGGTTGTGTTGGATGCTGTAAAATGAACAACTTCCAAAAAATAAAAATGGATTCCGCATGTACAGTCATGTAGGAAATGTTTTGCAGCATTTTTAATAATTTATATATTTCCATTGTAGGCTACATAGATAAAATGTAATGGGCCTTGAATTGTATAGGCAGATGCTAAAGAAGAGATTTAAAGTTAAAAATCTTTACTAGCATTGTGATGCCCTATATATTTACTTTTGTCTCACCAAAAGGCAACAAATATCAGTGCATGTGTGCACACACATATTCAAAATGTTAAAATATATAAATCACACCTTATAAAAGTATTGCACTAATTTTGGTTTTAATTATATTTAAATGGGTCATTTAAGGGATTGTTTGGTTTGGAGTTTTAGAGTTTTCCATGATATATTGAGACATCTTCATCTTGTTGTTGTTGCCTTTAGTTTAGAAAACCACTAATCTGCTGGTGGTGAAGTGATGCAGAAAACAAGAACAAAACAAGTGATTGCCCACTAATTTTCTCTGCGCTCTGCAGCTTGCTCTTCGGTGTTACTCTTTCCAACATGTGTCCTACACTGTGAATGTTAATCCTCTATTACCGATCTTGCTTTTCATTTCGCTCATGGTTGCTGAACTTGCAGCTGAACTCTGTATTTATCTGTAAAATGGCAGAAAGGCAGTTATGAATATTCATCAACTTATCATGCACTCTTGTTAGTCCTCATCTCACTGCTTTTCTCTTAACAAGTGCTCAATCCTCTCACAAACTCAGTTTCTCTGCATCCGCCTCCTCTTCCTCCATCTCCTGCTCATTTGTCACTCTGCTCCATGTTGTCCACCTCTACTGCTAACGCCTCCTATCTGTCCTTCTGAACTGTCTTTTATTTGTAGTGCTTTCTCTTCCCATGCTTTCCTCCATATTGCCCTCAGTCTTATTCTATTTTCAATGGTCATTAATTACCTCTAGGGTATTTTTTTAGTTACTGCTAAATAAGTGCTGGTTTGTCTCTGTTCAATAAAGCCATGCTTTATAGGGTTAAGGTGGTACTGTGTCGGCTTTTCCAAAGGGAAAAGAGCAGTGCAGTTCCTCCCTGTTGAATGCAGCTATTCTCAGCAAGCTTATAACATGACTTTTGTTAGCCTGAAACTCATAATTAAAGAATATGTGTCAAATACAGACCTCAGGAAGTCAGATGTCACTAATGAGACATCCTATGCTATGCATATTTTTTACGTCTTTTCACCTCTTGCACGCACTTAGTAGGAACAACTTACATTTACATTTAGTCTTTTATCCAAAGCGACTTACACACAAGGGACGAAAGCAAGCAAAAAGTCTCACTGTGGCTCTAGCCTAAGTACTGATTGGAGCAGGATGCAGACCAACACTTGCCTCCTCTGATAGACACAAAGTCACAGCTGTCACTTCTTCCCATTACTCTAAACAGCATGTAAAAGTTACTAGTGCAGTGAAAATACATCATCCCTTGCTGGCTTCCCACTCACTAATATTCCCACTTTTGTTGAACAGGATGCCCAGAAAAGTCAGAAGCATTGCTGTAGAGGACTGAGTATTAAAACATTTTTATTGTCAAGCTTTAATACATTTTTTATACAGTGTGGATTTCACAATTACATTAAAAAAATATAATGTCCTAGAGTACTAAAAAATGTCTGGACCCCAAGGTGACATCTTCAGATCAAATATTATTATTCTGAACAGTAAATACATGTATTTGTCATTTGGATTCATCAATCAAGATTGTTTCTGAAATTTCTGTCATATTAGTGTTTTGGGATTAGAGAAACCACAGACTGATTAACTGCTCTTTAGTATAGCTTGGATGGAGGAAGGGGTACATCTAGTTGATGGGTGATTGACATTTATCTTCTGTGAGATTATGTGTGATGCTTGTGTGTTTGCTGAGATCAGGATTTCTCATCAGTCCATGAATGGATACTTTGTGTTATCAGCAGTGGGTGCGAGTGAGACTGCAGCCAAGCTGTCATCCAAAGTAAGTATTGGATGTGTTGAGAGAAGCAGTCGTGTTTTCTGTAGTCTGGCCGCTTGTGATCCTCATGCTACAAATCATGTTATTATCTTTGTTGTGTTTTCTGGCACGCTCTGAAAACCAACTAGGGAACAGCTATGAATAGTTAGGGTTGAAGATGCAGAAAGAGGGGGTGGCATCATCTTCTCATAGCCAGAAAGTGATTCTGTTGTAACGACACTAAAAAGAAAGAGCTTGTCCACTCTGCCAGCACAGCACACAGAGGGATCTTTGTAATACTGATCAGTCCTCATTACTGATTCAACCTGCACAGGGCTTCATGTCCGATGAATGCGTGTGTTCAGTAAGAATATACTACAGGTTGTTCCTTTATCGCTGAACTAAATATTTGTAGCGTATTGTATTAGCAATACCACTTGCTGATATTATAGTATTAGTAAGCCACACAAAAAATTCAGCTTCAGTCGTTACAATCAGTTATTCATATAGTCATTTTATCAGCACACAACACTGGATTAATATCCTGCTCAGTGGCAATTGATTAATCAGGTCTTTGTTCCCTGATGACTAAGTTGTTTTGACAGTCAGCAATGTTTGTACCTGAATTAATGATGAGACTAAAGTTTAGTGGTGTCCAATCAGGATAAATTAATGTTCTGCAATTTAATATTATGAATAATTTGATAAACAGCACTATTAACTTTAAGACTATTGCCCATCCAATGTGCTAGTTATGTACATTAGTGTATAGTGCAATGTCTCTATATACAACTGAAATCCTATTGTCTTTATGGTCCTGCTGCTATCACACTGCCATGAAACAGCTTATATATTTTACAGCTTAACTGATACCTAAGGGCAAGGAAGCTGATATTAGTTTAAAGATAAATTTTACCAGTCCTCTGACAAGTTCTCCTACACTGTAAGGCTTTCCCACCACACAAGCAATTGAATAAAGGATAAGTTATTAAAATTGAAATTCTTTCAAGTGCAGTTTTTTATATTTTACTTGAATTTTACTGTAGTTTAGTGTGTAGCTGTCTTTTAAAACAACCACTAGACTACTTTAGGAAATACAGTTTCGGCTTTTTTGCCGAAAATTTGATGATAAACCAGTCTCATGTCTTTAGCATGTCCGAAACAAGCAGCAGTTAGCCACTTAGCTTAGCATAAGGACCAGCCTGTCTTTATGCTAAACTAAGCTGCTGGCTTCAGCTTCAAACAGCAGATCAGTATCAGTCTTCTCATCTGAACATATTTGTAAAACTACTATTATTTTTGTCAAGTGACCTACGTGCAATATGGTTAACAACTCAACAAAAGGAATACATGTAACAAAACAGCAATATGTCTGCTGTTAAAAGACTGAATAAAAACAATAATGTTTACATGGCACAGTTTACTTCCTGTAGCTGCTGCTATAAGATGTTCTGATCCTGTAAAATTTAAAAGTGAATTCAAATGGTTTTCCTTGTAGCAGCACAAGCACACTGCCCATCTCTCCTAAAATACCTTGAGCATGAAGGAAGTGTTCAGCTCCCTTTGGACTTGAAAAATTAATGGATGAGTTTTATTCTGGAGTCGGGAAGGTGACCTTCATGCATGTGTGTGTCCACAGAGAGACTGGTATTCCATTTTCCACCAACCACTTTTTTTCCTACAATGTGCACTTCTTACACACATGGCTAAAAATCTGATTTATACACTGTATTTCTATACTGTGTTTTTTGATTGATTTATTCATTTTCATCTCACTGAAAGCAAACTTCTCTCTGTAGATGGTAAAATAGAAGAGATTTAGCAAATGCTGTGATAGAAGCAACAAGCTAGTTATGTAATTTCATCTTCATTATTAAGTGTGATTAGAAAGCTTCTACATAAGGATTCATTCAAGTACGAGTTATATAGAGGATCAAGGTTAAAATGAACATGAAAATGTTAGCAGCAATAAAAAAGAACATCAATGACATAGTTATGTTTTTGTTATTCAGAAATCTTAGAGCGCCATCCAGTTACCTCTCTGCATTCGTACCTGTCTAGGAACAAGACATTAGTGACAGCTTGTGTGACAGCAAACCCTGCCCAAGATATTGCTTTTACACCCCTTGTATTGCCCTACGTTCCTCCTTCTCTCAGAAAGCGCTGGATGTGTATGAATATGATGAGTGTTGACAGCAGGAGCAGGCAGGAGCACTGCTGATCCCACTTGCTCCATCACCCTAAGGTTGGGCTAATGTTTGCTGGCAGGGCCGGGTTGGATGGTGTGAAGGGACAGTGCACGGTGGTATGGTCTTGACAGCACAACGGGCTTGATTGATGATTCAAAACAATAGGTTTGTTTGCTAAAAAACAAAAGCATGTGTGTGCTGACATATGAATTGTGTTATGATGACTTTGCTAAATAACACATAAAAGCTGACACAGAAAAAATGCTCTTTTTAATGTTTAATGGATCTTTAATTCTTAATTGTCAATCCACAGGACTAGGCTTTTTCTTAACCTTTATGGATTAGTTAATCCATACTGATGGTTTCCCATCACTGACTGTAGACATTTTTAGAAAGTCAGCCTCAGAATAAGTGAAAATATCTCACAGTTTCGCAGCTTGCTGCTCAGCTGCTGGTAAATCTTAGCTTACATCTGCATTTTCATTTTCACAAAACTAGATCACAACACTGATAATCACACTCAGCTGATTTGCTTCATCTAATTAATCTAGAAGATGATTTTATAAAGTATATGGAAACCAATGTCTGCCTGGACAGTGAAAGATGAATATGCAATAAATTTGTGTTTTATATATAATACGAGCAGTTTATACAATATTATACATCAGAACATTCAAATGTACATTTAAACTCTCTTCTTTTAAACTGCTAGAGAAAACCTTTACCAGCATCAAAATATAAATGAAATTTTTGCCTTTTCCTGCATCCTCGATTCACTGCACATTGAAATGAATATGAGGAATCTGTACATACTATCCTCAAAAAATGAAAACATAAATAAACTAGACAAACCAGAGGGCAAATGTGATGTTAATGGGAAGTCATGACTGGATCACTCAGGTTTTTAGAGGAGAAACAGCTGGAGCTAATGTTTTACTTTGATCTCACAGAAACAGCAACAGGCGCTTGAGTTTCTTTTGTAACTCTCATCTTTTAATGTTCCAACAGGTGCTGGAGAGTCTGGGAAGAGTACCATTGTAAAGCAGATGAAGTAAGTAATCTTCATCTCTATTATCTCCTATTTTTTAATACTCAGTGTTTTCTATTTAACCCAAAATATGGATTACTGACCTCTGAGGAACGTGGTCTGTGTGTTGCTGCATGAGCCGTCCATAAACTAGCCAAATATGGCCAAATTGCTTTAGGCTTACAAAACATATAATTATTAATTACAATGTTGTCTCCTGATAAAACAGTTCCAATGCTTGTTTCACAAGAGAATCAAGTTGTCTGTAGTCTGCTGTTTTGTTTCTCTAAACCTGGAGGCAAATGTTGTTTTTGTAGATGATGTGCTCATTTTTAAATCCTGATGTATTTAGGAAATCTGGCAGATCAAAAGTAAGAACATACTCTACCACGCCTACACCTGTCCTGTGTCTTGTTCCTGCCACTCACTTATCTTACCTTCTCCTTTTTTACTCAAAATATCCTGCAAGATATGAGGTATATTAAATCAAAAGTTATAGCTCAATAATTTTCAGTGGTAACCACTGGTATGTATGTGGTATCTAGGGACAACATGAGCTGTGTTTGTTATAGTCTTCTTTCATAACACAAGAGTGGTGAGACATGTTGATGAATACTGTAGTAATGTAATGTAGTAATGTTTGTTCATAAATCAGAACACACACAATCACACAATACCCTAAATGACTTAATTATTCACATTCCTCTGGGCTAGCCAGGCATTGAATCCATTTTTTATAAGCTTGGAGCAGGAGCAGTCTGTTGCTTTCTGAAGCCAGGTTATTAGCACATACAGGAACAAAGAAAGATAAATCATCCTGCAAGACAGAAAGCTTCCCAGCACTGACCCATTATGTAACATCAACATGTGTAAATGGATGTAAACATAACATTACAGCAGAGAAAGAAAACATAAACATTCTTACAGTTTATTAGTCTTCTTGATAGACAAAGTAGGCAGTGTGCACAGAAAAAATGCTTTTCACCTTTGACTTCCAAATGCCTTACTACTAGACATACCTGTTACTTTATTGCAGTACGTATAATTATGTTCTTTTTTAAATTTATTTTACAGAATTGTTGCTGCTACTGATGCTTGACTTTTTACTTTTTAAATTAAATTTCAACTTGGCAACCACTGTCACTATAATGATTTATACTGTAAAGCTGCTTTATGAATACAGCAGCAGTATGTAAAAGGTGGAGGTCATAGTAATGAAACCACAGAAAATGATTACCTAACACAGTTGTTACCCTCAGCTCTACAGTTTTACAGGTTTTAGTGTGTTTTAAATGGTTTTCACTCCTGTAGAGTACTGTAGTACCTGTCCACTTTCACATCTCCTCTGTTCTTTTACCAAAAATAATCTAAAAAAACAAATATAGCTCAGCAGCCCAATGATGGTAAACATAGTAGAGCATTAAAGGTCTATGAATGCACACTTTAATACATGTTGCATATTCTTCCTAATCTCAGGATCATCCATGAAGATGGCTACTCAGAAGATGAGTGTAAACAGTACCGTGCAGTGGTTTATAGTAATACCATCCAGTCTATCATGGCCATTGTTAAAGCCATGGCAAATCTCAAGATAGACTACAGCAACCCTGCCAGAGTGGTAAGACACACAAGCACACACACTCAGAAATACCATGTGTTTGTTTTAGTTTGACTTTTGGGTGTATCATCACATCAAAACAAGTTACTTCTGTTGTTAAAATTTTACATCAGATGGCATAAAAATGGTCTGACATCAAGCAGTGTGGCTTGAGATAAGGTATAAACAGGCGTGTCAGTGTAACTGCTTGCAAATGTCAGTTTATTGCAAACATGCGGAGATAATGAGTGAAATGTGATGTTTTATAAAAGTGAACACAGACTCTGACCAGCCTAAAGGCCATCATCATTGTGAGAGAATGCAGGATTTAGTTTGTCTTAATAACTGTGGACAGATCCGGATCTCCCTCAGACCACAACACTAAAAAGCTTGTTTTATCAACAGCATCTTGCAGATATATATTTGCACACCCCTTTGCCTAGAACTGAAATCACAGTTTACCTCTCCTTTTCATTTTTCCTTCTGGCCCATTATCTCTGCAACAAACATTTATCCACATTCTAGTGGACAGAGGTTATATTTATTTCAAGATACTGACTGTGAGAAACAGGTCTGTCTTTTATACTATGTCTTATCAGTGTAATTCTTGTTAAGCCAAGAAGGCAAGTTGTGCTAGTGTTTTAAACTAATGTGAGCTCATGATTTCAGCATTTGCTTGTTAGTAGGAATTGAAACATTATAATGATTCTCTGATCCATCTTTCTAACCTGGAGGGAAACAATCCTTGTGTTACAGACTTCACCTCCACCATCTTTGCTCTCTCCTCAAAGTTGAAATAGACAGAGGAGAAGCTGAAAATGTGTCTAATACCAGCAGCAACATACACGCCTCTGATAGCTGTTTAGGGGTTTGGATATATTGAAAAGTGCCAGTGGGAGACATTTTAAGAGCAAATTTGCCAGGTTCTCTCTGCAGCCTCAGTAAAGACACAAATTAATCCCTTCTTTTGAAGGATACCACCTATAAAAGGAAGACCTAATGGTTAGCCTCAAATTGTATGCTTCCTTGTTGTTAAACAACTTTCATTTTCTGTACAGTATATTTTGCATGTTTGTTCTTTTTATCTAGACCAAATCAACATCCCCTGACGTCCTTTGACAATTTGTTATCCCCTCCCCTGAAGAGTGATTGCTCACTCCTAGTTGCTCTAGTGCAAAATCTATATTTCAAGAGTAAAAGTGTAAGGAGTGGATTAAAAAATGTTTTATTACTTTAATGTGAAATGCAAATGTAACAATGTGCAGCTAAATGAGTTGCTACATAAAGCTGAAACTGAGAATTATTTTCAGTTTTATCAGTTTTCACCTTCTTCTATATGGCCAGTTTTCCATCTTTATCTAGTTTATATCTTTGGGATTTGGGATTTGGACAGTTTAATCTGATTTGTTTAATCTGATTTTAAGTTGAACTTTGAATGGCTAATTTGGCTATTTTTATATTTTATAGATTAAATGACTATATTAATTAAATGAGTCAATAATAAAAATATATGAATGTACAATTAGCAGCTCCAGTTAACACAAATGTGCATATATTCAAACACAAAGCAATACACACCACTATTAACAATGACAACAAGTAACAGATTCAGTCTGCTGCACTCTGGGAACACACACATAAGCTGTAAGAACAACATCTTAATGATCTTTACCTCATGTGGAAAAGTACATGTCAGTGTGATGCTTACAGGGAAGCCAGCCTGTGTGTTCTGTAAGTGAAGCTGTAATAGAGTGACTGATAACTCTGCTGTGGTCGTTAGAGCAGGATGGATAGATGTTTTTCCTCACTGACAGATCAGCCAATTGACTGTGTGTACGTGACGATACTCTCACAGACTCCCACACATGGCAATTAGTGTGCTAGCCTGCCCATACTTGTACACAGCAGCTCTGTTGAAATACTCACACACACACACACACACACAGAGGCAGAGAGATCGTGCATGTGTGCACACATGCATATGCACAAACACAAACATATACGTGGAACTAAAATGTGCACATACTTCATCAGGCTATTTGCTGTTTAGTGTGGTTGAGGAAACAGGAAGAGTTCCAGCAAATGTGTCACATTCCCAGAGATTCACTGCTGTTGTAATCACTTATGATCCAACAGCTGAACCCAGGAAAATATCTGTCTTTTGTGCTGAGTAAGCTAACCAGTTAATAGGCCCTGCAGCCATGTATCTACATTTTAGCAACTTATTAAACTACAATAAGGGAATGCAGATACAAAACTCAAACTTCATAGTCCTTCAGGCTAGTAGGTGGTACAGAATTTTCATTAAAAAAGTTCATAAAAAGTTATTCCCTTATTCTGTGTACAGTCTACTGTTTTATATTTCCACAGCATGCATATATATTTAGTAATGCTCATATTTTACAAGCCTGTCCGGTGTCTCTAATGCCACCTGCAGGACGATGCCCAGCAGCTCTTTGCCTTGTCTGCAGCTGCTGAAGAACAGGGCATTCTTCCTGAAGACTTGGCCAATGTGATCAGGCGATTGTGGGGTGACAGCGGCATACAGAGTTGCTTTGCAAGGTCACGAGAATACCAGCTCAACGACTCTGCAGCATAGTGAGTGTGAATTTGTGTGTATCTGTGTTTGTGTGTATTCCTGGTAATGTAATACATGTTAACCTTTACTTCACCAAAGCAATACCTTCCAGCCAAATGCGAGCTTGATTACTTCTAGTATTTTAAATATTCTGTTCACTGTAATATTCAGTCTACCTTTATTAATGTCTCTCCATATCCTCCTTTACTTGTGTATCAATCAATATGCAATCTGGTCCTGCATACGACAGACTCTGTATTAAGCCGTTATAAATGTAAATGTGGCCACATGGAAAACCTCACACAACCATCCAACCACCTTCATTCTGTCTTGCTGCATTGCTCTTTGTCATTTGTGTTTAAAAGCTGTTTTTCAAAACCAAAGCTGAAACATCGCACTTGAATATTACTTTAACAAGATTATTAAGAAAATATATAAAACAGTGTGAGCAGGTGACAGTCAGAGATATTTGAGTGCTTGTTTGTGGTTGATGACTGTTGTGATTAGTTTTATGTTGGTGTCAGGGCTGTTTAATATTATTGCCATTAGGGATGTTGCTCTCACTGTGAGGTGATGGATCGAATGGTGTAGTGCTGTCAGCCTCTTTCATATGGGCTGCAGTGAAAATCCTGTCTTCATCTTCTCTAGGGGGCTATAGAGACTAGAAAGATAGTCCAATAACTTCCATTTACTGATTATTTCTTCCTCTCTGGGTTTGATTTTTAATATGGTAGCCTAATACAGTAGGCAGAGCACAGAATAGTTTTTCTTGAGGGATGAAAAAAATGAGTCCCAAAATATTGTATTTACTTCAACAAAAATTAGCCACCAAGTAAACTTAATGTGTTGGTAACTATGATGATAAAAAAAACTGCATGTGGCCCTTATTTTGGAAAAACTTCATTTATTTAGTAACTAAAAGTCAGAAATGTTGATTTGTGTAATCTGTCATCCCATTTAAAAATATGAAGCTGTAATGAGATAGAAACATTTGTTCAGTCATTTATTATGCTTTATTTACTTCCATAAGTCTGCCAGGTTTTGTCAGGTCATTCATTATTTGTATTATTAGCATCTGTGTATGTGATCTGCATGAATGGCAAGATCTGTGTAACTGAAATACTGATACTAGACACTGTATCTATATATCTCTTTCTGTCTGTGAAGCGTAGGTTGATTGGACCACTATAGCTCCCAGCAGGCTGTGCATGATGATGCAATGCTTGTGTAAGTGGGGCAGGCTATGTCAAGCATGGTAAAGATCCTTCCACACTCCCCTACTGGCCAACAGTCTGTCAGAAAATAGAGAAAAGGAGAACAGTGTAAAGAGGACTGGTGAATGGAGAACTTCAAAGAGTAAAAATCAAAGGAATGCACACAGTCCCATAGAGTGAGCGGATACAGCCAACTGTCTTTTTCCTTTGTTCGAATATTATCTTGCATCTCTGTTGTGTGCAGAACCTGTGTGCTGTTCTCTTAAGTGCTTTTGTATTCTTTTGACAAGGCTTTTACAAGAACCAAAGGCTGCACCTTTGCTTTTAGGACGCAATTTAGATTGCCCCCATGGCCCCGTTGAATTGTGTTTCTTCACAAAAATCCTAAATCATCACATTGACTAAAGTAAAAAAAAAAAACACTAAAGGAATAAAAGGAATAAATAGAATAAACATGTTACCATGGAAATAGCCTTTCTTGTGGTAGTAAATAATACTACTTGGTTAGTGGTAATCCTTTAGTGGTCTCACATTGACATTTCAGTCAGTCACTAGGCATGGAGATTTATCATGATTATGGAGTAAGTGCTGAATTGATATTTGGCACCCACACTTGACCTCATCTGACACCCCACAAGCATACACCAAACTCAGCACAGCTGAGACCAGTGTGGCAATGAAAAATGTATAGCCAAAAGGGGTATTACATCTTTACTGCTATAATAAAAAGTGAACTGAGATGCCAAATCGAAATTCAGCAAAACCCCCTGATATGCAGCTGTACACCCTATAAACCTAACTGTGTGCACACATTATAATATCTGTACCAAACAACAAAACAAAATAAATATTTGAACCTTTAAGAAATGTGAAAATATGTAGTTTCTGTAGCCTGCAGATAGCCACACAGCATCACATGAATAACATTTTTAGAAAGAGTGGTCATGGTCCCAGACCTATACTATCAGCATCAATGGAAAACTTTGCTAATTGCACTGTTTGCCAAGGAACATATACAAAAGCAAAATGAACAAGTTACATGCTACAAGTTACAGTGAGTTTGCTACTGACTGGTCGAATAATAATTGAAACAGTGTGTTTGACATACATACTACAGTGAGGCCTGGAAGTATGACTGAGTTTGCCTTAATACACTTCTACAATGAAGTGGAAATAAAATAATCAAGATGTGATCGACGTGTAGACCTTCAGCTTTATTTTAAGAGGCTTCACAGAAATATGTCATTTACTCTTCAGGAATTACAGTTATTTTAAGAAGTACCATTTTCAGAGGCTCAGTAGTATTTGGTCAATTGACTGACAAAAGGTTAAGTGACCAAGTGCAGTCTGTACCCTTGTTACTTCAAGACAAATGAAGTAGATAAAAGGTCTGTAGTTGATATTAGGTGTTAAGTTGGCATATGGCAGCTGTTTGATTAAAGCTACCAATATGAAATCCAAGGAGATTTCAATGCAAGAGAATGGGGCCACCATTAGGCTGAAAAAACAACATAAATAAAGAGAGACAGCAAAAACCTTAGGCATGGCCAAATCAACAGTTTGGTACATTCTTAACACTGATGGCCTCAACAATACTGAAAAGCCTGGAAGATCACAGGAGACAACTAAAGTGGATGATTGTAAAATCCTTTCCTTGGTGAAAAAAAACATTTACACCAACAATAGAAGTCAAGAATACTGGAGAAGGTAGGTCTGTCATCACCAAAATTTACAATCAAGAGATACCTTGAAAAGGTGCAAACCACTGTTAACATTCAAGAGCAGAAAAGACAGATTAGACTTTGCCAGAAATCATAAAAAAGCCTCCTGTGTTCTGAATCTGATTATTTGGACAGATGAAACCAAGATTAACTAGTAGCAGAATGATGGGAAGAAAAAAGTATGGAGAAAAAAAACTAATGATCCCTTGTCAAACATGTGGAGGTGTGATGACATGGGCATGTATGGCTGCCAATAGAACAGGCTCACTGGTGTTTATTGATGATGTGACTGCTGACAGAGGTAGTAAGATGAATTCTGAGGTGTATAGGACTATACTCTCTGCTCACGTTCAGCCAAATGCTTACAAACTGATAGGACAGATGGATGATGACCCCAAACATACTGCAAAAGCGACTCGAAACTTTCTGAAGGTAAAGAAATGCAATAAAGTCAGTTCTCAACCTTTTTTTAAGTTACTGAAGACAAAACTGAAGGCAGGAAGACCCACAAACAAGCAGCAACTTAATGTGACAAAACTCAGATTTCTTTGAGGCTTTGACTGCGAAAGGATTTTTTATCAAATATTAAAAAATTAGCTGTATTTCCTGAACAGTAAAGACCATATTTGGGGAAACCTTAAAATAAAGCTGAAAGTCTACACTTTGTTCTTGTTTAATTTAAAAACCATAGTGGGACTTTTGGAGACTATGTATTTAAGAGTAACTTTGTGTACCTGTGTTGTAGTTAGCTAATTGATATTTTCATAATAATACTGCATTAATGACTGATTTCTCACAACCAACTGTAGCTGTAGTTTTCAGCTGTAGCTCATTGATTATCCATCCCTTAAAATGTGAATGCAACACTTGCTGACGTGTGTGTTCACACATTGTGTAGGTGTAT